>CM069135.1:128251895-128390087 GCA_035221665.1 Okamejei kenojei
CCCCCCCCCCCCCCCCCCCCCCATTCTTGCCCACCAATATCGGAATTGGTTTGGAGAGAGGTGGTTTTATGGCGCCTCGTGTGTTGGACTATCCTCGTGTATGAACATGCGGGCCCCCACGGCCTTCCCTCCCCCTCAGTTAGTATGAAAAATATAATTCCTTAGCATCCCGGGAGGAAGGGAAAAATATATGGGAAATTAACCTCGTGAAAACCTACGCCTGCTACTCCCTTTCTATAGCAAAATGTGGCTTCCTCAGTTAGTATGGAGGACCAATACTGCGGCCCCAAATTCCCCAGGTGTATTGTCTCAATAGGGCCTCCTGACTGCTGATGAACAACTAGGGAACATCTCTTTGCTCTTATACTCAACACCTCGTCTTTTTAGGAAAGGCCAACCAACATGCCAAATACCATAGCTCTAAGAGGGGTGCTGAATAGTTTTGGGGGCAATTTTCCCTTCAATTGGGGCGGGCACGGCGGCCATTGGGGGCATCATTTCCCAAAGCCATAATAACTGCTGTGTGATCAAGCCCTAAGTGAAAAAGCCTTCCCTATTGACGCCTAATCTGGATGACCTCAGCTATGAGCTGCTAAAGGGACCTTTCCCCATCCCCCCCTAGCTAATTTTAGGCATTTCTGGCCAAAAGATTCCCATTTGAAAGGGTAGTTTACCCAACAAATTTACGGCTTCATGATCCAAAAACAATATTTATTTTTAATGTTTTTTTCCAGTCGGGCGAGGATTTCGGGGGATTTTCGGCCCCTCTCCATCCCATATCACAGCACTGAGGCCTCCTTTTTTGCACTTACTAAGGTCCTAAAACCAGTGATGGCATCTCAAATGCTTCAGTGTTGGTACTTCTCGATCTCAGGCGGCCGTTTCTTTTTTTTTTTGTTTTTTTTTTTTTTTTGTATTTTTTTGTTTTGATATTTATTGAGTTTAGAAGAAACAAATGAATAACAACCAGTAGTTCATTTATTTCGAGTAGTAGGTAGTAAATATACCATAGCCTAATAACTGTTTATACTAAATAATATTATTTTTTATATTGTTTTATCCTAGGAATAGATTTCTGAATGTTGGGTTGGCGATATAATTAAAAAAATACATAATACTTTAATACATTCACACTATTATGATTTACTCGTACTATTAGTAATTATCATTTTATTTCTTAATGTTTATTAAGGTGTATAAGACCAAATTTATGTGATATTATTGATACAAAAAAAGTTAGTACATCTTATTAATTCTTATTATTTGACTAATGGTAACATATTTTTTTATCGCCTTAAAATTTAAAACATTATGGTAACCAATTTTTAAATTAAAAAGATTAATTTTGTATAATTAAAAAATTAACAATATAGGAAATGCTAATAATATAACAAGTTTCTTATAAATCTAAATGAATTATATTCATTCTAATATTTAGCTAGTGTGTTTCTATAATTATTTTTTTATATTTTTTATTTAGATTAAGGAAAATAGGAGAAAAATAGGAAAATTAGAATTAAAGAATAAGGAAGATGTTTGATGGCGAATAAAAACTATTCGTCAATAATCCGTCTTATAGATATATTCATATTTATTTATACGTATCTCTTCATCCACTCAATGCCAGCCTCACCTCAGTCGGTTCCCCGCGCCGAACCATTACGACCCCTGCAAAATATATAATATTGGAGCCAAATACATCTGAAGAGATCTAAATAATCCATAAGTGACAAGCCTCAATCTTCCAAAAATGAAGTGGTCTCCGACATTATTTCTATATTTCCACATTTTGATGTTGGGAATTGCCGGGCCTTTCCCAAATTTTAATATAATTTTTTCCCATTATTAAACCATAATCAATAAAAGTTCTTTTTGATTTCGTTGTTATATTAATTTGGTCAGTTTCAAAATTATTCCAAGTATATTTTCAGCTTTGGGGTGTACTACGAAGTGATTGTATTTATATTATTAACAGTCGAGGATTATTTTAAATATTTTCTTCCAGTTTTCTACAAATTTTTATGCTGTTAGTGATTGAATGATGGCAACTTTGCTTCTGAAAATTTGAATTTGTCACATGGTTGGAGGATTTATTTTTGGAAAAAATAAAAATATTATGTTATGTAGATTTAGATTTATGTAATTATTGTATTATTTTTAAACTGTTTAAGTATAATGGAGAATGTTTAGCGTTTAAGAACAAAATGTATATGTTGTAAATTTCATCCATAATTTCTGGTCTTATCTTATTATTGGGCCCCCTAAGCCCTTTCCCTAAGATTTTCGTATAGATTTCTGTTGATGGTGGAGTATCGTTTTTTTCTAGTTAAAAAATATTATATATATTTGATATCATTTGTTTCCATTATTTGGATAGGTTTATTCAAACATTCATCTCAAAATTTCTATTTATCTAATTTCTTTAAATTATATATATTTACAGAGCAGATTTGCTAGTTGGTTAATTCTCTGAAATATTCTTTATTTTGTAGCCCATAAAATTTGTTGCAAACTTCTTGAACTGAAAAGAGAAAGTATTTTCCTTATAAAGATCACCATCTTTAGAAAAATCCCTTATTTTGTTCCATTGTAAAAAAGCCTTATCCAAAATCGAAGTTTAAACATAAAAATTTTAAACAATCTTAAGACGTATATTGGTATGACTTTTAGTTTTAATGCTTTTTTATTTGTTCCATTGCGGTTTCCATATTTTCTATTAGCGGATTTTCATATAAACTTTCTTAGCTACATTAATATTAGCAAATTATTATAGCAGGTAAATTTCTAATGGAGACAATCTTCTTCTTCCATTACTTAACCAATTGGTTTAATTATCTATTTCTCCTAACCAAAAAATTCATGGTTTTTAATATTTATTTAACTGCCAGTATAAGTAAAACATCAAGTTTGGTTATCGCTAATTCCTCCATTTATTTTAGACTACATAAAATGTTTTTTATTTATTTCTATAATCCCAATAAAATTCGTAATTTTAAAGAATCTACTTTTTTTAAAAAAATTTTTGGGAAGATATATCGGGATTAATTGAAACTAAAGATAATTAATTGTGGAAGAATGTAAAAATCATTTTTATTGCGATGTAATTTTCCTATCCATCGGAAATAGGTAAACTTTTCAGTATGAAATATTCTTATTTTAATTTATCTAGTATGGGGGAAAAACATTAGATTTAAATAGAGAAATTAAAATCCTTTGTAACAAAAATCCAAGTATTAATATTTTCATTGGTTATCTTTAAAGGAAATGGTTGTAATATATGTAACTTATTCATTGTTATAGGACTTAAGTTACACTTTTTATTCCAATTAATACTGTATCTGAAAGTGATCCGAATTCCGTCAATATTTGAGTTTTACAAATTTCAAATACTATTATTTTGGTTGAAGTGATAATAAAGTAATACATTCATTTGTTATAAGGAAATTTTAATTCTGAGTATTTGCGGGGGGTGTATCATATCCATATTATTTCCGGGTTTATGTTCTTACTCTGAGCAAGTGGTTTTCTAGTGCTAATGCAAACAATAAGGTGTGGAATAAAGGGGCCAACCTTGCCTACAACCTCGTGATAAAGTTAAATTTAATGATAAAATTCGATTTGTTGTTATTCTAGCCTATTGGATTTGCTATATAATACATTTAATCCAAAGTAATAAACTCCTCTCCTAATTTAAGCTTCCTATCACCGAAATTAAAATAGGGCCATTCCACGTGGGTCTCAAAAAAGCCTTTTCTGATTCAAAGCGAAAATTAAAAAAATAACTACTAAATCTTTTTTATCACTTCTTTTCAATATATTAATAGTAAACAATGTCTTAGATTTATATGAGAATTTGGTTTGGTATTTTATAAATCCAGGTTGATCCGGATGTATGAAATGATATTTTAAACTTCATCAACCAATTGAACTCAATCTTTTTGGCTATATTGGTTTTGTAAATAACTATTTTTTTTTGTTCTGTATTTATTAATAGAGCTATTGCTCTATTATGATCCTGGTTCGTCTAAGTCTTTATTTTTTTAGGTAGGAGTGTTAATAATCGATTCGTTCACTGTATCTGGATGACTCTTCTGTTCTGTATATATATGTTCATTATAGTGATTTTAAATTGGAAGATATATTCAGAAATGTTTTATAAATTCCGAAACCTATACCATCAGGGTCCTGGTTGCTTTTTGTGTGTTTACCGTTTTTTAATGATGTCTAATAGAGGTTTTAATTTCATTTATTGAAATTTCGATTGATTAATTTTCTATTTTGTAAAAATCCAGTCCTTTCAGTTACATTTTTTTTATAAATGGCTTCTATTTTATTGTTACTTACTGTTGTTTTGCAGTGTTTAAATTTTTATAATATTGCATAAATCTTTCATTAATATATTATCTTTAGGTTGTATTAATAAATCACCATATTTGGGTGATTTTTTAATCCTATGTATAATTTTTTCCGCTTCAATTTTCCTTTAATTGTCGAGCCGCAGTTTTTTTGGGGGATTATCCCCAACTTCAAACTGTAAATTGTTTAGTATAGTTGGTTTTAAATCAAATTTTATCACTTGTCTGTATAAATATATGTAATTTAATTTATTTATTTCATATAAACAAATGTTATTATGATAATGTCGTCGTATTGGTTTTATTGGCATTCGGTTAACTTTTATCCTAATTCCTTAATATCCTTTTCTAGATTCTTGTTGTTCTGTTCCGAGTCTTTTTTATTGTCAAATGCTTGTGAAGAAATCATTATTTCCTCGAAGTATGCCTTAAATGTTTCCCACTATAAAGAACGCTGATATCTTGGTTGGTCCATTTGATTTCAAAAAAAAAGTTTTTATTTAATTTGGGTTATGATATATATATTCTGGTGACTTTGTTTTTTTTTAAAAAATTTGTCGGGTTGTTAAATGTCCACTGTCTTCTTACATTTTCTATTTTTTATTAATTTTAATTTTAAATCGGGACTGGAGCGTTTGATTCTGAGATTTTTATATTATCATATTTAGCTTATAAGTAAGTGAGAATAAGTTTTGCATCCACCAAAATATAATCTATGTCTTGAGATTTAAGTTGTGTAAGTTTATGTACTGTGGGATGTTAAAATAGAATATTCTCGTCTGTAGGATTTTCTGTTCTCCAACATTCTTTAATGTTGGTTGGTTTGCAATATATCATTTTACAAATCACTAGTACGTGATTGTTTTTCTTTGTTTGTAGATCCTGTCCGAAGTAAGGGGTCTAATGTACAGTTGAAATCTCCACCAATTTATCAAATTATTATTGTGAATAATTCCGGAAGATTATTAAATACTTTTTTAAAAAACAATGGACTACAAAATTGGTCCATATATATTAACAAGAATTACTTTTTCCTGTATTTAATTCTCCTTTTCACAGTAATAAATCCTACCATCTTTATCATCTTGGTTAAGGGTATGCTTTAAATAAAGACCTTTACAAATAATATGCTAACGCCTCTTGATTTATGTGTAAAAGAAGATGATCTATATTTTATCTATCCAGTTAGCTTTCAACCTGTTTTTCCGCCTCTTTTTTAGATGGGTCTCTTGAATGTAAATTACATCAGCGATACTTGCCTTTAAGTAGGTCAAACTTTTTCCTCTCTTTATCGTTCATTAATACACTTTAACATTCCCAACTGCAGAAATTATTAATCCCTCATCCCCGATTTCTTTTTAAGTCTTGCATTTTAGATTTATGGGATCTGCAGGATCAAGGATCAGCGCGATAAACCCAACTTACACCTGAACCCCGAGGGATGTAGTGTTAAATCTCTTTTTTGCCCCACATGAATATACTATCTCCCTTGTACATTATAGTACTCCAATCAAACCAAAAATTACTATAATAAAAAGATAGAAAGAAAATAAATAGAAAAGACTGTGTGTAAAGAAAAAGAACTACATCTAGAATCGATGTATTTTGTCCAGCCATATTAAGAGGACTATATATCTAACGTACTTTTCTCCTTATGACTTTTTTTTTTGACTTTTTTCTTTTTCGTATTTTTTCTTACTATTACTTTTTTTTTCTACTGACCTTTATTTCCAACTTTATCTTTTTTTTTGCTTACTCGACTACTTTCCTTTGTTACTCGTTTTTTATTTCTATCTCACTTCTACTTTTTCATTTATTTCTTCTGTTTTTGTTTTTTTTTTTTATTTCCTTTCCTCTTTTTCTTTTTTTTGTGTCTTTCTCCTTTTACTTTCTATCATTTTTTAACTACTTTACTTTATTTTTTTTTTTTCGACCTTTCGCAACTATTTTTTAGCTCTTTTCCTTTTGTCGACTCGTTTCTTTCTCATCTGCTATATCCAACTTTTTGTTACTCTTTTCACCTTTACTTTCTACTTTTTTTAACGACTTTTGACTTTCTTTTTTTCTGTTTTTTGTTGTTTTTTATTCTTTTTCTCGGGAGTTTTGTTTTAGACTTTGTATGTTACTTGTTTCTTCCTCGTTATCGACTACTATAACGACTCTATTGTCACTTTCTATGCTGACATTTCATGTGTACTTTCTTTTTTTTATTTTCTCTCAACTTTTTTTTCTATTACTTCTTTTGTCGACTTACTCCTGTCGTTTTTTTTTTTTTTGACATTTTTTGTCTTTCTTTTACTTTTTTGGTTTTTACACACTTTCTTATAACATATACTTACTCTCTATTTTTGTTTATTGTTTAATGCTTTCATGATTATAATGTTTCCTCTTTTTCTTAATCTTTTTATACCTTTTGTTTCTCTTAATATGTTACTGTCCTACCTCCTAACCACCCGTCCTGTGAGATGTCTTTTTTATAGACTTCTTCCGTCATCGATGTTTCAACACGGACCAGCTCCTGGAATTAGGGAAATTTACTTTCCTTAACAATATTTTATCGGGGGTATATAATTATATATAATGTAAAAATGGGGGGGGGGGGGGAGGGGGAAATGGGGTGGGGGGGGGAGGGGGGATATAGGGTGGAAAAATTTATAGAGAGGACGAGGGGGAAAGGGGGATGGGGGATATAATAATTTAAAAAAAAAAAAAAAAAAAAACAGGAAGGGGAGAGAGAGTGGGAGGGAAGAAGGAAAAAAAGAGAAAAAAAGGAAGAATAAAAAAAAAAAAAGGTTCTTCCTTTAAATATATCAATATCTAAGCTAACTTAGAAATCTAACTATTATTAGACATAAAAAAATACAAAGGCTATTTATTGAAGATGAATAACATACAATTTAATTCAGTTCAAAAAAAGGGGAAAATTGTAAATTAATTATTAATTATTAGTCATAGTGTTAGTAATTATAGACTTTCCTAATTAATAAAAAAATTGGGTGGGGAAGAAAAAAAAACTATAATTAAAACCTTTATTATAAATCTATTTAATGTGTGTAAGTAATTAGGTTAGTTGGTTTGAGTTTATAGGGTTAGTAGAGAACTAATTTATCAATGTCCAGATACCTGATGACGTTGTCGCAAATCTTGTTTTTTTTTCCCCTCCATTCCATTGACATTGTCTATTCATCAAAGTCCATACTCTTGAAGAAGTTCAGTAAATATAAAAGTTCATGTTGAGTAATCCTGAAGATGGTAAAAGTCTGGATAAACTTGCTTGTAGGTATTCTTCAGTCTTGAACTGCTTCTGAGCAAACTCCCAATTGTGTGTGCTTGTTGTTTTTTGGGGTCTTAAACAAGTACTCAACTTTCTTGTAATAAGAAACTCTTAATGTCGCCCTCTCTGGGTTTAGGTTAGTTCAAACCGTTTTTTTATTCTCAGAGATTATTTCTACTACCACGAATTAAAGACTTCTTTTGGATTCAATTGAATGCTTTTCGTTTCCTGGACCTTGGTGGATAGTCTCCGTAAATACGAATCCTTTGACCTTCAAAATGTCAAGTTTTTAGTTTTCGAAGCTTTCCAGCATATTTCATCAGTCCAGAACAAATCAAACTGTACTTTATGATCAATTGATCATTTGCCTGGGAGGAGGAGGAGGCGCCGGGTCCTGGTCTGACGGTTTCTACTTGACTCTCTGAGTCTGTGAGCACGAGCTTATAATAAAGAGGGGATCTCTTCCAGAGGTTAAGAATTCTTTGAGTAATTTAGCAGGGAATGTGAACTCTCGAGGGCCGTCGATATTCTACTCGACCCTCAGGAATACCTACCATTCTCCGATTTTGCCTCTCTGATGTCCTTCTTGCTCAGTACATTTTCGGCCTGGTTTAGTCGCACCATACTCATCAGACGTTCATTTTCTTACATCAATTCGCTTTGTAGTCAAAAGCAATTATGCTTCTGCTCGGTCTGTCATGGTTTTTATCGGAGCCATTCTGTTGTTTCTGCCATTTCTCATATAGGTTTTTGCTATCGCATGTTTGTCAATGCGCCACCTCTTTTTTAATGTCTTTTTTAAACTTTCCAGTTTTTTAGCCAGCTTTTCCTCCCATGTCAGTAAACGTAGTCAATAAACTCTTCTTTTTCTTAAAATCATCAGACATTTTCTTAACCCGTTTTTTCATAATTGTGTTTGTTTCCTTTTTTTTTTTAACTCCATTTGTTGGTGTTTCATTGATTCATGTTTATATCAATCGAGGCTGTTTATTTGACTTATATCTTCTTTTATTCTTCCTTTTTTAACTTAACTATATGCTGAGAATAAAGGATTTCTATTCTCACCTCCACTTTTTGTCCCTGATTTCTTGGACACATTCTTCCCTGGGATCGAGATCGAGTCCTATCGACCACATCTGTTCATGGCGCATCGAATTGTCGACACTCCCAGGGCTTCACTGGTCCTTCTCCCGTTTCGGGCTTTCAGAATGCTTTACTCTTATCTGTGGGGGCTCCGTGGAACGACATAGTGCTGTCTGATAACGCACTCGAGGTGCGGAAACTACAAACAGCTCGTTCGTATTGCATGACAGACGGGTAATTTCCATTATCCTAAAAACCCCCCACCGTTTTTATCAAATTATTTTTAGAAGAGCTAGAGCACAGAAGCTCGACTGCTGGCGGCGCGGCACTATACTTTAGGGGCACTCCATTGAGCACAACAGCCCCGACGCAGGCGGAACCCCCCAGTCCCTCAGAGCTGCTTTGATACCGGTTTGTGAGTGGAGAAGCATAAACGTACTTCTTGATAGGACTGGAGAAGTGCGGGATGGCTCTCTGTGCTGGACTGGTTCAATTCCTGCTTGAAAGATCGGGGATGATTTGGGTTTCTGTCAGGACTGAACGAGGAGAGGAGGACATAATGCTGGTCCTCAGAAGGCTAGACACAGGGCAGATCTGTATTAGAGTTTGTTTAATCCGTCCAAGTCGGTGGTTCGGTTACACAGGTATAAGCAAGCACAGAGAGAGAGGGGGCAACAGTATAATCTAGGGGCAGGCAAAAAACAGTGGTTCGAGTGACAATAAAAAGGCAACAAATGGTCGAGTTCACAAGGTCCACCCTCACAATTATGTGTTATTTGCTTAGAGCGGAACGAGGTGGATGTTACCTTAAGTAGGATACACAATGATTGGCAATGAGAACTTAAAGCACCAAAGGGCTCATTCCTCTAAATTACATACACTTAACAGGGAGGGGGAGGGGGAATAACGAGACACAGCGTGAACTACATCAGGGTGGTATGGGGGGCCAACCAGGTGGGTGGGGGCCAACAATCATCAATGGGGGCGGTTGTGTAGGTGGTAAACCGCCCTGACAGGCTAAAATGTGGAGGAACCCCACCCCGAAAAAACAAATAGTAGGAGATGTGAGGACACCAAAATAAAACAAGAAAGAATAAGAATGCACTCCTCCAGCAAACTCTAAATCGTTAAACCATTAAGTCACAAAAGAATACTAGATTAGATTATTCGATCAAAACACGAGATCTTGCTTGACAAGTATACAACCCCCCCCCCCCCCCCCCCCCCCCCCCCCCCCCACCCCCCCCCCCCCCCCCCCCCCCCCCCCCCCCCCCCCCCCCCCCCCCCCCCCCCCACCCCACCCCCTCCACGGCCAGCTCTGATACCCAGGATCATCGGATGTTGGCGCTCGATATTTCCCTGATAAGTTCCGGTTCGCATATGTTTGCGAGCCGGCCGGGCACCCAATAAGACCGCTCTACCTTCAGGTCCATAACCCTCCCAATCACAAAGATATGACAACCACAACCACGCCGGTGCATCCCCAGCAACCAGCTGATGTAAACACTGAGAGACTCCCATCAATGGATCCCGGGGGGGGGGGGGGACGGAGGAGGGGGGGGGGCGGACGGAGGGGGCGGACGAGACCGGAGCCACCCCCCCCCCGGTAATGGGGCCGGATGGGCCGGAGGGGTAGACGGGTGGCTGTGAGGCCAGGATGGAGAGGAGGGACCAGTGAGGAACAGAACTCTGTTAACTGGCGCTTCAGTCGGCCCGAGACAGGAAAGGGCGGTGGGGACCCTCCTGGCATGGGGATGAAGTCTGATGGACAAACCCCAAAACCACCACAGGATTGATTGTTCTTAGATATGGGAATAAAAGGACCAACCACAACGAGAGGAGCCAGCTTCCAGGGGATTCCATCCTCACAGGTAAGTCTCGCGTGGTGAGCACACCTTTTTTTTGGCCCGGGCGAGAGAGTATATGGAGCCGGCGTTTCTTCCACGATCAGCCATCCTCTTAGGAACACGCAGAACTAGCAAACGCAGCTTCTGAAAAAACCCCATTCCACCTCTCCCCCCACCCCTTGCGACAGCGTAGGTCATATGTGAATGAGTGCCTTGGAGCAGAGGGCACACTGGACTTCCTTCTCCACAGCAGGGAAAACACTTGGCAGTTGTTAACATTGGAGGCACACTGGAATGGAGAGAGACCAGAGGATGAGCCAGAGGGAAGTGTGTTGTGTGGGTGTGTGTGTGTGTGCCATACGCCACCAAATAAGGTGTTTTGCTCCAAGTTCTGAAGGGAGTCCTGTGCCCACCAAAGCACAACAGTCCTGTCTCCATCCTGGGGTTAAGGCGTTTCAGTCTGTCCATTGGATTTCCGGGGGTAATAACCAGATATGTAAGGCTGACCGTCGGCTTTCCAACAGCAGTTGACCCGGGAGATACAAAAACTCCTTATCCAAAACTGGACACGAACTGACGGCCCCCGGTCGTTTCGGACACATATGCTTCTTGGGAAAACCCATGAATTCGAAAAAAAAAAAAACATGGAGACACAGGGCCTCTGCCGTCTTCCTGGGGAGGGAAAAGAAGCTTGTGCAACGGAATGAAAATGGACCATTTTAGTAAATCTGTCATACCACAGTCATGACTGTGGTGTTTACCTTCAGAAGCGGGCAGGCCTGTTCTGTGACATCATTGAAAGGAGGAGCTCGGTGACCGGGGTGCGTCCGCCAGGCCGTCGTGATGAGGGAGGACAGCATCTGATTCAGCGGAGGCAAAGGCGGGCCGAGGCGAGGGCTTGTTCTGAGCACAAATTACTGGCTGTGGCAGCGATTGTACTCCCTTAATCCCCCTTAATAGAGTGATTAGTTTCGCATTCTCAATGTCTAGGTCCACTGAGAGTTAACCTGGCTAAATTGCTATGCTTTAACAATCTAGATATTTTTCTCTAGACATTCAGTTGTTTACTGTTACCTAATTGTGGTGTGGTTTTTTGTGTGTAATAGTAGTTCTGTCTGCCTCACCACACAGAAGACTCTTTACCTACTTCAACATATTTCTCAATGTTGACCCACACACAATTTATGGCCGACAGGATGGCTTATTAAGGTTTACCCTTGGTTTTCAGCTCTTCTTGGTCGGCTTTGTATGGTATGGGTAAATTCATAAAACATATATGTATGCATATGTTTTGTAGAATCTGTTCCACATGCAATTATATAACATAATATTTTGCACCTCTTTCCCACTGTGACGACCCTATTAAAGTATGAGCATTATTACTTGCAATTTGTTAATTTTTTGAATCATTGATTAGAATTGCGCCCAGTTTCCAATTCAGGACCTATATCGTCTCCCAATTATGTATTGCAACTTTGGACAGAATGATTTTTATTTATGTTATAAATCATAAAATAATTAAATAAATAAATTAAATATATCTTGATAACTTCTGGGTTGTTATTTGTTCGTAAATAGGATGGATAAAACTCTGAGCCACCTATTATTGGCCTATCAATTAGATACTAGAAATAATAATGCCCCCCCCCCCCACAACTCCCAATTCCACCAAGAACAAGGAACTCACATCTTATATCAAATATTGAATAAATACTTCTTTTTTTAACTTTTTACTGTCTACACAGACTTCCAATTTCTTATTAGAAAATATTGTTTTTTAAGGAATTTTTCACCATATTGCAGTCCTATAACATTCCTATGGTACATTAATTATTTTATTGTTAGTTGTTATTTTAGTTAAAACATTATAGACTTCTCTGACCATCAAAATGGTTGTAATGGTCGGTCAACCTGCTGATAGCCCAAATTAATAAGATTTTCATGGTCATGGGATGCTTGTTGTACAACTATAAATTACTTGTAACCTATGGTCATCATAAGTGGTTCAACATCACTCAACATTAAGAAAACCATGACATGAAGGTCCGGTTTGGCGGTTTGGGTCACCAAAAGCGCCCCTGGCAGCTCCTGTACATTTTCATCAGACACTGCCCTTTCAGCAAAAATGAGGAACATAAAAAGAACATCTTTTGCTCAATGTAATTGAGAGGAAATGCATCCACCCTCTCCGATCTTGGTTTTACCACTGAGAAACATTTGAAAGGACCGCTGATTTTAATCTGTATACAACCAGATTTATCGTAAGGGGAATCCATATTACTGACAATGTTTTTTTTCCCCCTGATTTGTTGTCTGTGACAACATTGTTGTCTCTTTCTAGAGATTAAACAGCTGGCTTAAAACATTTTTTTAGATACGCCACATCTGTTTCCTCAGATAAAATCACTTGATTATTTATTTTCTTGGCTCTTGTGTGGTACATGCCACAGCCGGGTATTGTTCACCTTGTTATGACCTGGACACTTTATAATTGAACAATCGATATTTAATCCATATACTCCTGGATACTTCAATAATTAATTACAAATGTTTGGAGAAATTTCGATAGGACAATCATTTGCTTGTATGGTATTATTGTCTGTTAGTACCCAACACGGGATAAATGTATCCAATTTAACTATATACTGACCTCGGATCTTATTTCTTATCTTACCCAAATATTCACAGGAGCTCATGTCCGTATCTGTTTATATACTTGCGTTCAGATTGCAAAAAAGATTCGCATACAAGACTTATAGTTTTTTAAGCAGCTTGTGGACAACCCTGTATCATATCTCCCCATTTAATTTAATAATGATTAACGCACATTCTTGTCACCCGTGCGTATTTGCATAGCGCATATAACAAGCCTTCATTTTCTTTTTCTAAAGCTTCTGCGTCCTAACATCCTCATTGACCCCCCCCCGAGCGTTATTTACCCTCCGATATACCCCTAAAGCCACGCACGCACCTGCATAGATGCGATCGGAGGGGACCAAGGATCCTACACCCCGGCTCAACAACCCCAGCCCCCCCCACATGGCCCAATCTCGAGAACCCCCATATTTGTATCATGGAGGAAACAATCCCTGCTCCTTCCCCCCCGCCTTATAGTGATGTATTGTATATACCTTTATATCCTGTTATTAGCATTGAATTTTATGAATATTTTTGAATGCCTATAATTGTGCTTTATGGGTAGGGGTTTCAGGTCCTTGAAACTCGTCTCATCAGGATTGTATTTGCTGAGCACTAATTTCGACCCCTGATGACTCTTGTTTAACAGTTCAATTACTTTAAGCCCCGGATCATGAGTAACCATGAATTGTCCTCATTAGAGGCAAGTGCTGATCTTTTTGTCAGTACATTGTATGTTCCAAGTACAGTATTCGGTTGAACAGCCCCTGAACTGGCTGAAATTCCTTTAGCAATGTTTTTTTCTTGAACAGTGACCCATTTTTTTAATTAATTTTCAAGCGCCTGTTAATTTGATGAACAATTTTGTTTAATAACAATGTTTTTCAATGTTGGTGAGATGTTCCATTTTAATTAAAAATGTTTTTTTTTAACTGTGAAAGTGGTTATCTATTGAAAATGTTGTTTTGTTTGGTTTTAATACCACCACATCTTTTTTCCCTATGGTATTGTATATAATTAGATATGAAGGTGTAATATCCATTTTTTATTGGAGTTATTTTGGGTGCAAACCCTAAAAGCAGTTTTTTTTAGGTTTTCCGGTACAGTGGGGAAAGGAACAACAAGTCCGTGTCTTCAATTTTTTGTTTGTCCTTCTTAGTGTCATGGTATTTAAATGAACATATACACCCTGTAATGGCACCCGCAAAGTGGTAGCTGGCAGCATCCGCACTGTGGGGGACCTTAAGTTCCGGTCGCGCATCTCGTCAAAGGTACGGCAAGCGGCCTCGCGGTGCCCAATCATTTGGGCTCGCAGATAAGGCGGGTTGGAGATAATAGGGATGGTTTCATACGCCTGGCCGTGGTGGGGAGCCATGAGCCTATCTTATATTGGAGCTTAATAGGGGCCCCATGACGTGGGGAAGACCAAGAGGCGGTACGGGTGGTAATCATGGCTGTGGATTTATGATGATGGCAGGTGTGGATGTCCAGAATAAGTAATCATGGTGGTTTAAAACATTGACCTGATCTTTAATGGACCTGCAAATCGAAGGGCAAATGGTTGGGCCTATATAATGGTTTAGGTACATAGATAACGATAATTATGATGTAGATATTTGCTACCCAGGAGCTCCACAAACGGATCGGCATATTTTTCGTTTATTTTAAAGGTGTGGGGTTATGTGCTCACAGGTTTGGGATGTTGGTTGGTGTGGGTCGGCATGGCATACATGGGTAATAGCGCAGGGTGAGCTTTGCCTATTGAGACATGCTCTCGACTCGCAACCGATTCAACGTTGCATGAACGGAGCTTGTGGTAGTTAATACAGAAATGTTGTTGCTAGAGGCTGCTGGGGGCAAACCATATCAGCGGGTGGGCAGAGACCAAGGATTTTGGTGTACTTTTCCTGGGGCCTTGGCCGCACGCGTTTCATGCAGGGGGTGTCGGTAGTAGACACACAAATAGTGGGGGGGTGGGAGTGGCAGGGGTGAGTGTGAGTGAGTGTGTAGAGTGAGATGTGAGAGAGGAGTGGTGTTGGATATAGAGAGATAAGATAGATTGTGATAGAGATAGATGATTAAGTTGATTAGAGATTTAGATATATATAGATATATATAGTATTAGTATAATATATATATATATATAGAGATATATATATAGATATATAGATTAGATTGAGTTTTAGATAAGATATATGTAGAGAAGAGAGAGATAGAGATATAGATTTTTTGTGATTGATTGTGTGTGTTGGAGTGTGAGGTTATAGGGTGTTAGATATTGGATAGTGAGAGTGGAGGGGCGTTCGGAGATGAGTGTGGAGGGATGGAGAGAGATATTTAGATCTATCGATATTTAGATAATATGATTATACTATCTCCGTCGCTTCTAGAATGGATAGTATATATATAGTTATCCATATAGAGATTTAGATATTTCTAATCTATATCTTATATAAACAATCTGAGGTGAGGTAGTGATATTTCCCATCAATGATAAGAAATTCCATCATATATATTGATACATGAAAACCCCTTAGGGTTGGTTTGCCTTTCTTCTCTTTTTTTGGGCCCTTTTTTAAAACCCGTTTTCGGTTTGATTTTGTTGAATTTTTATTCTATTTTTTTATTTAAGTTTTGGAGTCTTTCTCCATTCTTTTAAGCCAATTTAAAAGCCTTTTTATTAGTCTGGTCTGGAGGCCTTTATTAAACTTTTTAATATTATGGCCCTTCTGACTTTTTTAAAAATTTTCCCCCTGGCCAAAAGTTGGTTTTTGTGGAGCGGACTAAAAGTCTCTCTCTAACGTATTTTCAAACGGCCACCAGTATCAGAAACCGGCTCTGTGTAATCTCCCACCCGATTGCTGAGTATTTCCCCTGGGACGTTTTCATTAAACTCCGTTGTTTCTTACACAGAGTATTTTCTTTCTATTTTAACTTTTATTTATTTTTTGCTTTTAAATTTGTTTTAACTCCTGGTGGTTCAATGCACCAGCCACGGAGTTTAGACCCTGTAGGTTTTTCAACTGCACTTACCTGCGGGCCCGTACCTACCGCTGTCGAGGAGCTGCGCTCTGCAGCTCATGCTCTGCCGTCAGCGTCAACGTAATGCCGATCAAGCGCCAGGCGGGGCTTCTGCACGTATTCACTCACGTGACTCCGAAGTAAAATAGTGATCGATAAACAGGCAATGGTCGAGTTCACAAAGTCACAATATTTCTAGCTGGAACGAGGTGATACCAAATACCATACACAACGAACTGGCAAAGAGAACTAAAACGCAAAGGGCTTAAATACAGACTTAACAGGGGATAACGAGACACAGGTGAAACACATCAGGGTGGGGCCAATAACCACATGAGGGTAAACGACCTGACAGGAAATGGGACCTGAAATAAGAGGAGATGTGAGACACCAAAATAAAACAAGAATGCAAACTCAAATACTAAAAACCAATAAGAAACAGAAACTAGGTCAAACGTGAGACCTGACTGTTTCCCTTGGTAATTATGAATCAGAACGTACAAACTCACATGCGGGGTTCCTCAGGGCTCCATCCTTGGACCCATTTTGTTCAATATTTACATGCTCCCCCTAGCTCAGATCATAGAGTACTTTCACATATCCTACCATACTTATGCCGATGACACACAACTTTATATCGCAGTGTCACCACATGACCATAGTCCCCTACACTCACTGAGTCAGTGTGTCAAACAAATCAATGAGTGGATGAACCAGAACTTCCTCCAGCTCAATGCAAATAAGACAGAAATTATTGTCTTTGGTCCGAAAAATACAAGGCTAGAAATGAGTGCTCAACTTGACTCAATCGCACCATAGTCAAAGCCAGAAACCTTGGTGTAGTTATGGACTTGGACTTGAATTTTAACTGCCAAATAAAGACCATTACCAAATCTGCCTATTGCCATCTAAAAAACATTGCAAGAATCAAGGGATTTCTGTCCAAAGAAGACACTGAAAAACTTGTCTTCAGTAGGTTAGATTATTGTAATGGTATCATTACAGGTCTCAGTAAAAATCAATTAAACAACTGCAGCTTATCCAGAATGCCGCTGCCAGAGTCTTAACCAACACCAAGAAAATGGACCACGTTACACCTGTCCTAAATCTTTGCACTGGCTCCCTGTGTGTAAAAGGATAGATTTTAAAATTATGTTACTGGCCTACAAGGCACTGAATGGTCTGGGTCCAAAATACATCTCTGACCTTCTTGTTGTATATGAAGCACCTAGACTCCTCAGTTCTTCAGGGACATGTTTACTCTGTGTTCCCAGGGTCAGAACTAAAAAGGCTGAAGCAGCGTTCAGTTTGTATGTTCCACACCTGTGGAACAAGCTCCCTGAACACCTGAGGTGTGTACAGACTGTAAACCCATTTAAATCAGGCCTAAAAACACTGTTGTTTACTGTAGCTTTTCCATAACCCAACATGCAGGTAATCTTAATCTTCTAATCTTATCCCTTTTATGTGCTTTTTAAATCGTTTTATTGTTTTTGTGACTTTGTTTTACTATTCATGCATTTGTCTTATTGCTTGATTTGTAATTTTTGATTATTGGCTATTTTGTTGTCCTGTGTTGTATGGTTGTTCAGCTGTCTTTTTACTATGTTATTATTTTATAACCATATAACCATATAACCATATAACAATTACAGCACGGAAACAGGCCCTCTCGGCCCTTCCAGTCCGTGCCGACCATTTGTTTTCCCCTAGTCCCATCTACCTGCTCCATTCCCTCCATTCCCTTCACGTCCATATACCTATCCACTTTACTTTTAAATGTTAAAATCGATCCTGCCTCCACCACTTCTGCTGAAGCTCATTCCACACAGCCACCACCCTCTGAGTAAAGAAGTTCCCCCCTCACGTTACCCCCTAAACTTCTGTCCCTTAATTTCTCATGTCATGCCCTCTTGCGTGAATCTTCCCTACCCTCAATGGGAAAAACGTATCCCACGTCAACTCTGTCTATCCCTTTTCATCATTTTAAAGACCTCAATCAAGTCCCCCCTTAACCTCTGCACCCAAGAATAAAGACCTAACTTGTTCAAAAAAAACCTTTCTCTGTAACAGAGTGGCTGGAACCCTGGCAACATTCTAGTAAATCTCCTCTTACTCTCTCTCTTTTGTTGACACCTTCCTATAACTAGGCGACCAAAATTGTACACCATACCTCCAGAATTGGTCTTACCAATGCCTTGTACAATTTTTAACATTACTTCCCTACTCCTATATTCAATGCTCTGATTTATAAAGGCCCAGCACACCAAGGCTTTCTTTACCACCCTATCTACATGCGATTCCACCTTCAGGGAACAATGCACAGTTATTTTCGAGATCCCTCTGTTCCTCAGCATTCCTCAATTCCCTACCTTTTACCATTGTACGTCCTATTTTGATTTGTCCTGCCAGATGTAGCACTTCACACTTAACAGCATTAAACACCATCTGTCCATCTTTCAGCCCACTTTTCCAAATGGCCCAAATCTCTCTGTAGACTTTGAAAATCTACTTCATTATCCACAACACCACCTATCTTTAGTATCATCTGCATACTTACTTATCCAATTTTTCCGCTCCATCATCCAGATCATTGAGGTACATGACAAACAACAGTGGACCCAACACAGATCCCTAAGGCACCCCCGCTGGTCACCGGCTTCCAACCTGACAAACAGCCATCCACCATTACTCTCTGACATCTCCCATTCAGCCACTGTTGAATCCATCTTGCTACTCCGCCATTAACACCCAAAGATTGAACCTTCTTAAACCAACCTTCCATGGGCAACCTTGTCAAAGGCCTTACTGAAATCCATATAGACAACATCCACTGCTTTTACCCTCATCAATTTCCCTAGTAACCGCTTCAAATAAATTCAAGAAGGTTTGTCAAACATGACCTTCCAGCACAAATCCATGTTGGCTGTTCCTGATCAGAACCTGTTTATTCCAGATGCTTATATATATTATATCTCTAAGTATCCCTTTCCATTAATTTGCCCACCACATGGACGTCAAACTAATTGGTCTATAATTGCTAGATTTATTCTTTGAACCCTTTTTTAAACAATGGAACAACATGCGCAGTACGCCAATCTCTGGCACTATTCCGTTTTCTTTCTAATTGACATTTGAAATATTTGTCATAGCTCCTGCTATTTCTACACTAACTTCCCTCAATGTCCTAGGGAATATCCTGTCAGGACCTGGAGACTTATCCACTGTTATATTTTTTCAAAAGTGTCAGTACTCTTGCCTCCTCCTTTGAATCTCATAGTTTCCATAGCTACTCTACTTTTTCCCCTTACTCACGAGTTCAATATCCTTCTCCTTGTGAATACCGAAGAAAAGAAAATTGTTCAATATCTCCCCCATCTCTTTTGGGCTCTGCAGATAGCTGTCCATTCTGGTTCTCTAATGGTCCAATTTTATCCCTCGTTATCCTTTTGCTATTAATATAGCTGTAGAAACCCTTGGGTTTACTTTCACCCTTCTTGCCAAAGCAATCTCATATCTTCTTTTAGCCTTCCTAATTTCTTTCTTAGATTCTTTTTATATTCTTTATACTCCTCTAGCACCTCATTTACTCCAATCCTCCTATAATTATTGTAGATCTCTCTTTTTTCGAAACAAGTGTCCAATTTCCTTGAAAACCATGGCTCTTTCCAAATTTTTACTATTTCCTTTCAACCTAACAGGGACATAAAGATCTGTATCTCTTACAATTTCCCCTTTAAAATGTCCTCCATTTTCTCTTCTAACATCCTTCCCATGAAACAGAGTGTCCCAATTCACTCCTTTAAAATCCTTGATTTCCCTCAAAGTTAGCCTTTCTCCAATCAAAAATCTCCACCCTAAGGTCCAGTTCTGTACTCTCTCTCCATAATTATATTGAAACTAATGGTATTGTGATCACTGGTCCCGAAGTGCTCACCAACGCATACCTCCGTCCACCTGACCTGTCTCATTTCCTAACCAGGAGGTCCAGCACTTATACCCCTTCTCTGGTCGATACCTCTATGTAAGCTGCAAAAAACTATCCTGTTAACACAATTTTACAAACTCCAAACCATCCAGGCCCCTTTACTGACTGTGTTTTCCCAGTCTAGTTTTGGAAAATTGAAATCTCCCACAATCACTACCTTGTGCTTACTACTAATGATCTGCTATCTCCTTACATATTTGCTCTTCCAATTCTCGCTCCCATTTGGCGGTCTATAATTACACCCCTAAAGTTTGTTGCTACACACCGTTCCCACTTCTCAGTTCCACCCAAATAGCCTCCCTAGACGAGCCCTCTAATCTATCCTGCCAAAGCACTGCTGTAATACCTTCTCTGACAAGCAATGCAACGAAATCCTGGAATATTTAGTTTCCAATCACAGCCCTCCTGCAACCATGTTTCACTGATTGCCACAACATCATATTTCCAGGTGTCAATCCAGGCTCTAAGTTCATCCACTTTACTTACAATGCTCCTAGCATTAAAATATACACATTTTAGAAACCCACCATCCCTTATTCTCTGTCCCTATTATCTTTTTCATCTTTCTCGCCTACATTTTGGGTCCCAGTGGCTTCCCTTCTCTGCCTCTTGCCGCACACCCTGACCCCTAGCCCCCTCTACCCGAGTCCCTTCCCCCAGCCTTTTAGTTTAAAGTCTCCCCAGTAGCTTTTGCAAATCTCCCTGCCAGGATATTGGTCCCCCTCGGGTTCAAGTGCAACCCGTTCTTTGTGTACAGGATCATGCCTTCCCGAAAAAAGAGGTTCCCCAGTGATCAAGAAACTTGAATCCCTGCCCACTGCACCAGTCCCCTCAGCCATGCATTTATCCTCCACCTCATTTCATTCCTACTCTCACTGTCATGCGGCACAGGCAGTAATCCTGAAATCGTTACCCTTTTGGTCCTTCTCCTTAACTTTCCCCACCTTCCCTAAATTCTCCCTTCAGGACCTCGTCACTTTTTCTGCCTATGTCATTGTAACCTATGTGTACCACAACATCAGGCTCCTCTCCCTCCCTTATCAGAATCTTTTGGACACGTTCTGACACATGCGAGACCCTGGCACCAGGGAGGCAAACTACCATCC
Organism: Okamejei kenojei; assembly: GCA_035221665.1. NCBI lineage: Eukaryota > Metazoa > Chordata > Chondrichthyes > Rajiformes > Rajidae > Okamejei > Okamejei kenojei. Next base: position 128,273,207 of record CM069135.1, read on the forward strand.
AGATCTCCCGACTGCGTCCACAGAATCGCCTATCCGACCCCCTAACTATAGAGTCCCCTATTACAATTGCCCTCCTCTTTTTGCTACCCTTCTGAGCATCAGGGGCCTGGTCCTCTGTGCCGGAGGCCCGGCCCTGTTGCTGCCCCCAGTGCTAGGCTGTCCCCTCCAATCGTACTCAACCCGAGTACCTATTTTTTTCCAGGTGTACAGTCACAGGGGTACTCTCTTAGCCCCTGCCGATCTGCCCCTTGCCCTTCCTAACTGTGACCCACTTGTCTGCCTCCTGTGGTCTGGGAGTGACTACCTCCCTGTAGCTCCTCTCTATGACCTCCTCACTCTCCCTGACCAGACGGAGGTCATCGAGCTGCTGCTCCAGGTTCCTAACACAGTCTTTAGGAGCCCCATCTCAACACACCTGGCGCAGATGTGGACGTCTGGAGGGCTATCAGATTCCCTGACCTCCCACATCTGACATCCAGAACAGTACACTGCCCTGTCCTTCATACTCCCCCCTTACACAGGATACCAATAGCAACACAATACAAAGTACACAACAAACTGCTGGAATCTGACTGCCAATCAGCTGCTTTCCCTAGTCCACTTCCCACCAATCAGCGGCTTCCTCAAAAAAATCCAAATGGAATGTTATGGATTTAGGTAAAAACAAGCCCCGCGCTTGATTTTGAAGCTTACCGGTCGGGTGTCGCTCCTCCACCTCTTTCCAACGGGCTCCTGGTGGGCTCTCTGAAAAAACAAGCCCCGCGCTTGATTTTAAACCTTACCGGTCGGGTGTCGCTCCTCCCCCTCCTCCTCTTCCAACGGCTCCTGTGGGCCTCACAGGAGCCGTTGGAAGAGGAGGAGGGGGAGGAAACAGCTCCTGTTTCTTTTGTAAAGCACTATGAATTTCTGCTTGTATGAATGGTGCTATATAAATAAATTTGCCTTGCCTTGCCTTGAAGAAGGGTTTCAATCCGAAAAGTTGCCTATGCTCTTCACTCCATAGATGCTGCCTCACCCGCTGTGTTTCTCCAGCATTTTTGTCCACCTTCGATTTTCCAGCATCTGCAGTTCCTACTTAAACATTAACTTTCTTCACTGCCTGATGTACCGGCATGCTTACCTTCAATGACTGATGTACTAGAACTCACAGCTCTCGTTGTACTTCCTCTTTTCCTAACATGACACCATTCAGATAATAATCTGCCTTCCTGTTTTGACCACCAAAGTGGATAACCTCACATTTATGCATATTAAACTGCACCTGCCATGCATCCGCCCACTCATCCAACCTATCCAAGTCACACTGCACCATAGAAACATAGAAACATAGAAATTAGGTGCAGGAGCAGGCCATTCGGTCCCTTCGAGCCTGCACCGCCATTCAATATGATCAATGGCTGATCATCTACTCAGTATCCTGTACCTGCCTTCTCTCCATACCCCTGATCCCTTCAGCCAACAAGGGCCACATCCAACTCCCTCTTAAATATGGCCAACTAACTTGCCTCAACTACCTTCTGTTGCAGAGAATTCCACAGATTCACCACTCTCTGTGTGAAAAAACGATTTTCCCTCATTTCGATCCTAAAAGACTTCCCCCTTATCCTTAAACTGTGACCCCCTTGTCCTGGATTTCCCAACATCGGGAACAATCTTCCTGCATCTAGCCTTTCCAACCCTTTTAAGAATTTTGTAAGTCTCTATGAGATCAGCCCCTCAATCTTCTAAATTCAGCGAGTACAAGCCAAGTCTATCCAGTCTTTCTTCATATGGAAGTCGTGGCCATCCAGGAATCAGTCTGGTGAACCTTCTCTGTAATCCTTCTATGGCAAGAATGTCTTTTTCTCAGATTAGGAGACCAAAACTGTACGCAATACTCCAGGTGTGGCCTCACCAAGACCCTGTACAACTGCAGTAGAACCTCCCTGCTCTTTGTTACTCAATCCTTTTGCTATGAATGCCCAACCTACCATTCGCTTTCTTCACAGCCTGCTGCACCTGCATGCCGACTACTTTCAATGACTGGTGTACCATGACACCCAAGTCTTGCTTCATCTCCCCCTTTTCCTAATCGGTCATCACCATTCAAATAATAGTCTACCATCCTATTTTTTTGCCACCAAAGTGGATAACCTCACATTTATCCACATTATACTGCATCTGCCATGCATTTGCCCACTCCCCCAGTCTATCCAAGTCTTCCTGCAGCCTCCTAGCATCCTCCTCACAGCTAACACTGCCTCCCAGCTTCGTGTCATCCGCAAACTTCGAGATGTTGCATTTAATTCCCTCGTCCAAATCATTAATGTAAATTGTAAATAGCTGGGGTCCCAGCACTGAGCCTTGGCACCCCACTAGTCACTGTCTGCCATCCTGGAAAACGACCCGTTCACTCCTACTCTTTGCTTCCATGTCTGCCAGCCAGTTCTCTATCCACATCAATATGAAACCACCAATACCCATGTGCTTTAAGTTTGTTGGTATACCAATCTCTTGTGTGGGACCTTGTCGAAAGCCTTCTGAAAGTCCAGATACAACACATCCACTGCTTCTCTCTTATCCACTCTACTAGTTACATCCTCAAAACATTCAATAAGATTCGTCAGACATGATTTACCTTTCGTAAATCCATGCTGACTTTGTCCAATGATTTCACCACTTTCCAAATTTGCTGCTATCTTATCTTTAATAACTGACTCTAGCAGTTTCCCCACTACCGATGTTAGACTAACTGGTCTGTAATTCCCCATTTTCTCTCTCTCAAATATTGTAAATAGCTGCAGTTCCAGTACCGACCATTGTGGTACCACACTAGTCTCCGCCTGCCATTCCGAATGGTACCCATTAATCCCTACTCTTTTTTCCTGTCTGCCAACCAATTTTCAATCCATGCCAGTATCCTACCTTCAATAACATGTGCTCTTATCTTTCCCACTAATCTCCTACATAGGCCCTTATCAAAGGCTTTCTGAAAGTCTAGGTACACTACATTCACTGGTTCTTCATTGTTCATTTTCCCAGTTACATCCTCAAAATAATCCAGAAGATTAGTCATGCATCATTTCCTCTACGTAAAACCGATCCTGTCACTGCTATCCAAAAAGTCAGTCTTCCTCCTTTTGTTCACCCGTGTTTGGAACCTTGACCCTCCGTAGTCGCCGTTATGGACGGCCCGGTGTACAAGCCCTCTCGTCGGGATGATCAAAGATCCGACTGGGATGGATGGAACACACTCCACGGCTTGCAGTGCCTGAATCGGCCACTTTCTTACCGGAGACCATGGATTCTCGATATTATAGGCTGCAGGCAGGCCAACGGTCAGAGCTCTTCTCCGGGATCCCCGGCAAGGGATCCCTGGCTCTGGGATGATAAAAAAGGGGGTTNGTCCGCTCCAGGCCTGCTGCTGGATGGTCTCTGCTTCACGGTGTTAGTCAGCAGGCCGGCGATCGGAGGCTTTCATCTGAATCCGCAATGTTCATGTCCATGCAACGCCTGTTGCGAAGCTCTGATCCGGTCTCCGGAAAAGGCCGCTCCAATTCAAGTTGTTAGGCCTCTAGGAGAAAAGTCATATTCAGCCGAGGTAAGTGACTGGAAAAGATTTCCCCCTTCCCCTTCCAACCAACGCCCCCCCCCCCCCCCCGCCCCCCCACCACCTCCACATAAAAACATGCGCTGAAGACATTAACATACATTTAGGAATACTAAAAAAAACAAAAAAAAAAACGAAATGACAGACAAACTGCGCAGCTCCACACGATCCCTAGAACATTGGAAAATTATCACCAATGCATCCACGATATCTGGCGGCCACTTTCTTAAGTACCCCAGATTATCAGGGCCTCGGGATTTATCAAGCTTCAGTAGAGTGATGAGTTCTACCCAACACAATTTCCTACCTATTGTGAATTTCCTCAGTTCCTCCGTCACCCAAGGTCCTCTCGTCACAAATAAATCTGGGAGATCGTATTTTCTTCCTTAGTGAAGACAGATCCAAAGTACCTGTTCAACGTCTGTCATTTATTTTATTCCCCATAATGAATTGCATGCTGTCTTCTGTCTTTATGTTCATGGGTCCAACTTTGGTCTTAACTATGTTTTTCCTCTTCGCATATCCAACAAATCTTTTACTATCCTCCTTTCTATTCTTGGCTGGGTTACTGTTGTACCTCGTGTTTTCTCCCTGCATTGCCTTTTTAGTTATCTTCTGTGTTCTTTGAAGTTTACCAATCCCTGGCTTCCTGTTTTCTTGGCGCGATGTTTTTACTTGGATTTTATCTTTACACTGGTCCCATGACTTCCCTTGTCAGCATCGGTCGCCTCTTGCTCACCTTCTTCCTCTTTGGATTGAACTGATCCTAGCCTATTATTGATCAGAAACACAATGCCATTGTTTTGCTCCACATGTTATCCCTTCTAGTGTGTCTTTCCAGTCAACTTTCACCTTTTCCTCCCCCATGGCTCCTGATCCCCTTTGCTAAACTGTAATACAGAACGACATCGCTCCTTCCGATTTTCCCTTCTCCCGCAAATTGTTGATTAAAACTTAAAATGGGACAGAGGACGTTAACAGACTGAGCGGCGGAATGGCTTGCGAAGCAAAAAGGGCTGTTGAGCCAAAACCAAAGAGGCCAAGGTCAGGCAACGCCATGGTAGTTGGAGACGCCATTGTGAGATGTACAGACAGGGGTTTCTGCGGCAACAGACAGGATTCCAGGATGGTGTGCTGCCTTCCTGGTGCCACGATACAGGATGTCACGGCCAGAGTGCAGAGGTTAAAATCCTCAGGGCGAGGTGAAAACACAGCCGGAAGTGGTAGTGTATGTCGGCACAAACAATGTCGGAAAGAAGGGGATGAATATTCTGAAGCGTGACTTTAGAGAGTTCGGAAAATGCTGAAAAGCAGGACCCCGAGGGTGGTTATCTCCGGTTTGCTTCCAGTTCCTCGTGCTGGCGGGAGAAGGAACAGGGAGATAAAGGACCTGAATGTGTGGCTGAGGAACTGGTGCAGGGGGCAGGGATTTGGATTATTCGACCACAGAGATCTGTTTTGGTGTAAGGGGAAACTGTGCAAAAGGGACGGATTGCACCTTAATTAGTGGGGGACCAGCATTCTGGCAGGCAGGTTTGCCATTGCTACACGGGTGGTTTTAAACTGAATAATGGAGGTGTGGTGCCATGTGGGATAGTCAAGGACGGAGTTAAAGGGAAAGAGTGTAAAGGGATAGTTAATGACCCCAGAATTAACGGGGGGAAAAAGCTTACAAAGGGATCGGAGAGTCTGGCCAAGTGTAATGGGGATCGATGTGAAAGATGAGATGCGAAAGGAATTAAAAGCATTGTAAATGAATGCGCGAAGCATAAGAAGTAAAAAATTAGATGAGCTTGATGCTCAGTTAGAGGTTGGTAGATATGGCATTGTGGAGATTACTGAGACGTGGCTGCAGCAGGAGCGGGTCTGGGAACTTAATATTCAGGGTTAATCATCCTATAGAAAGGACAGGCAGGTGGACAGAGGAAGGGGTAGCTCTGCTGGTGAGGGGTGGAGTTCAGTACCTTGCGAGGGAAGACATAGGGACTGACGAGGTAGAGTCACTGTGGATTGAGTTGAGGAATTGTAAAGGCAAGAAGACACTAAATGGTGTTACAGACCCCCCAAATAGTAGCCCGGATATAGGATGTAAGTTGCATGTAACTGGCATGTAACAAAGGTAATGCCACTGTGGTGATGGGGGATTTCAATTTGCAGGTTGACTGGGCAAATCAGGTTGGATCAGGACCCCAAGAAAGATAGTTTGCGGAGTGCCTCCAAGATGGATTCTTAGATCAGCTTGTAATGGAGCCGACCAGAGAAAAGGCAAATCTGGATTTAGTGTTTTCCAATGAACTAGATATGATAAGAGAACTTGAGGAAAAGTAACGGCTTGGAGGTAGCAATCATAATATGATTAGTTTTAATCTGCAATTTGAGAAGGAGAAGGTTACATCGGAAGTGTCAGAGATGTAGTTGAACAAAGGGGACTATTAAGTCATGAGAGAGGAGCTGGCCAAGGTACTGGAAAGGGACCCTAGAAGGAATGACGGCGGAACAGCAATGGCAGGAATCTCTGGGCATAATCCGGAAAACATAGCATCATTTCATTCCAAAAATGAAGAAAGATTCCAAGGGAAGTAGGAGGCAACTGTGGCTGTCAAGAGATGTTAGGGATAGAATAAAACTAAAAGCAAAGATGTATAATACAGCAAAGAGTAGCCAGAATCCAGAGGATTGGGAAACCTTCATATGAAGGTCATCGGACAGAAACAAAATGGGCAATATGGGCTGAAAAGATGAAGTACAAAGGGAAGCTGGCCAGGAATATAAAGAAGGACAGTAAAAGCTTCTTTAGATAGGTTAAGGGGAAAAAAGTAGTAAAGTCACATGTGGGTCCCTTGAAGGCAGACACGGGTGAAATTATTAAGGGTACTAGGACATGGCAGAAGAGATGAACAGGTACTTCGGATCTGTCTTCACTAAGGAAGACACAAACAATCTCCCAGATGTACTGGAGGACAGAGGATCTAAGGGGGTAGAGGAACTGAAATCCCCTGGGCCGGATGGTCTGCATCCCAGGGTCCTCAGCGGGTGGGTGGCTCTAGAAATAGTGGACGCATTGGTGATCTTTTTCCAATATTCAATAGATTCAGGATCAGTTCCTGTGGATTGGAGGATAGCTAATGTTATCCCACTTTCCAAGAAAGGAGCGACAGAGAAAATGGGGAATTACAGACCAGTTAGCCTGACTGGTGGGTAAGATGCTGGAGTCAATTCTTAATGAGGCAATGAGGCATTTGGATAGCAGTAAAAGGATGAGTCCAAGTCCACATGGATTTATGAAAGGGAAACTTTGCTTGAGTAATCTTCTGGACATTTTTGAGGATGTAACAAGTGAAATGGATGAAGGGGTGCCAGTGGATGTAGTTTATCTAGATTTTCTGAAACCTTTGATAAGGTCCCACACGAGGTACGTAACTAAAATTAGACGACATGGAATTGGGGGTAGTGTGTTGACATTGATAGAAAATTGTTTGGCAGACAGGAAGCAAAGCGTAGGAGTGAACGGATCTTTTTCAGAATGGTAGGCAGTGGCGAATGCCGCAAGGCCCGGTGTTGGGGCCGCATCTGTTCCCCATATATATTAATGATTTGGAACAGGGAATTAGGAGCAACACTAGCAAGTTTGCGGATGACACAAAGCTGGGTGGCAGTGTGAACTGTGAAGAGGATGTTAGGAGGTTGCAGGGTGACCTGGACAGGGTGAGTGGGTAGACAGATGCGTGGCAGGTGCAGTATAATATAAATAAATGTGAGGGTGTGCAATTTAGCGGCAAAAAAAGGAGCAGATTTTTTCTCAATAGGGTTAGGTTAGGTAAGGGGGAGGTGCTGTGAGACCTGGGCGTCCTTGTACACCAGACACTGAAACTTGGCGTGCAGGTACAGCAGGCAGTGAAGGAAGCTAATGGAATGTTGGCCTTCACAACAGTAGGATTTCTCAGTAAAGAGTTCTGGTGTATAGGGCTCTGGTGAGCCAATATCCGGAGTATTGTGTACAGTTTTGAGGATGGACTTCTTTGTGATTGAAGTAGTGTAGCGTAGGTTCATGAGATTGATCTCTGGGATGGCGGAACTGTCATATGAGGAAATATTGAAAAGACTAGGATTGTCTTCACAGGCATTTAGAAGGATGAGGGGGGATCTTATAGAAACAAATAAAAGGGCTGGAAAAGCTAGATGCAGGAAAATGTTCCCAATGTTGGGCGAGTCCAGAACCAGGGGCCACAGTCTTGGAATTAAGGGGAGGCAATTTAATACTGAGGTGATAAAAAACGTTTTCACCCAGAGAGTTGTGAATTTGTAGAATTCTCTGCCACAGAGGGCAGTGGAGGCCAAATCATTGGATGCATTTAGGAGAGTTGGATAGAGCCCTAGGGGCAAGTGGAATCAAGGGATATGGGCAGAGGGCAGGCACGGGTTATTGATTGGGGATGAATAGCCATGATCACAATGAATGGCGGTGCTGGATCGAAGGGCCGAATGCCCCCTCCCGCACCTATTTTCTATGTTTCTATGTTTATCATATTACCCGACCATTCACTCCTTGCTTGCTTGAAATTGATATGACTGCCCTGGGACAATTACATAATCTGCCTTCATCACCTCTGAAGAATAACATACCAAAGACTAGAATAGAAACATTGCCACATCAGAATTGCCCTAAACGCAGTTAAAGCGGCGAACAATGCAGCAGCGCCCCGTCTCCCATCTTACCCACTCCATCCTTACTGCTGTCACTTTCGCTGACCTGTTATTATCTCCCCTATACTCTCTATTCTCCCTCTCTACATCGCCCTATCTCTGTCTACCTCTCTCCCCTTACCCCCGTCCCCTTCCCCTTTCACTCTCACTGCATCTCGCCCTCCGTTTTTCCGTATTCTCTGACCGTTCCCGGCCTAGCTTTTGCCATCCTATTCGCTCTGAACTTCCCTCTCTCTTCATCATCCTACTCTCCCTTAGATAGTTCACTCTCCCTCCATCTCTTTTACTTCGTCCTCCGTTATCCATTCCTTTCATCTTTCCACTCCCAACTATCTTTTTCCGAACTCACCCACTGCTCGCAATCACTTCTCTTTCCAACGCCTTCCATATAACCATATAACAATTACAGCACGGAAACAGGCCCTCTCGGCCCTTCCAGTCCGTGCCGACCATTTGTTTTCCCCTAGTCCCATCTACCTGCACTCAGACCATACCCCTCCATTCCATTCACGTCCATATACCTATCCACTTTACTCTTAAATGTTAAAATCGATCCTACCTCCACCACTTCTGCTGGAAGCTCATTCCACACAGCCACCATCCTCTGAGTAAAGAAGTTCCCCCTCACGTTACCCCGAAACCTCTGTCCCTTAATTCTCATGTCTGCCCTCGTTTGAATCTTCCCTACCCTCAATGGGAAAAACGTATCCACGTCAATTCTGTCTATCCCTTTCATCATTTTAAAGACCTCAATCAAGTCCGCCCTTAACCTTCTCCGCTCCAAAGAATAAAGACCTAACTTGTTCAACCTCTGTAATATAGTTGCTGGAACCCTGGCAACATTCTAGTAAATCTCCTCTGTACTCTCTCTATTTTGTTGACATCCTTCCTATAACTAGGCAACCAAAATTGTACACCATACTCCAGAATTGGTCTTACCAATGCCTTGTACAATTTTAACATTACTTCTATACTCCTATATTCAATGCTCTGATTTATAAAGGCCAGCACACCAAAGGCTTTCTTTACCACCCTATCTACATGCGATTCCACCTTCAGGGAACTATGCATAGTTATTCCTAGATCCCTCTGTTCCACAGCATTCCTCAATTCCCTACCATTTTTACCATGTACGTCCTATTTTGATTTGTCCGCCAAGATGTACACTTCACACTTATCAGCATTAAACTCCATCTGCCATCTTTCAGCCCACTTTTCCAAATGGCCCAAATCTCTTTGTAGACTTTGAAAATCTACTTCATTATCCACAACACCACCTATCTTCGTATCATCTGCATACTTACTTATCCAATTTTTTTCCACCCCATCATCCAGAATCATTGATGTACATGACAAACAACAGTGGACCCAATACAGATCCCTGAGGCACCCCACTGGTCAGCGGCTTCCAACCTGACAAACAGCCATCCACCATTACTCTCTGACATCTCCCATTCAGCCACTGTTGAATCCATCTTGCTACTCTGTCATTAACACCCAAAGATTGAACCTTCTTAACCAACCTTCCATGGGGAACCTTGTCAAAGGCCTTACTGAAATCCATATAGACAACATCCACTGCTTTTACCCTCATCAATTTCCCTAGTTACCGCTTCAAAAAATTCAAGAAGGTTTGTCAAACATGACCTTCCAGGCACAAATCCATGTTGACTGTTCCTGATCAGACCCTGTTTATCCAGATGCTTATATATATTTTCTCTAAGTATCCTTTTTCCATTAATTTGCCCACCACTGACGTCAAACTAATAGGTCTATAATTGCTAGGTTTATTCTTTGAACCCTTTGTAAACAATGGAACAACATGCGCAGTAACGCCAATCCTCCGGCACTATTCCCGTTTCTAATGACATTTGAAATATTTCTCTGTCATAGCTCCTGCTATTTCTACACTAACTTCCCTCAATGTCCTAGGGAATAATCCTGTCAGGACCTGGAGACTTATCCACTTTTTATATTTTTCAAAAGTGTCAGTACTTCCTCCTCTTTGAATCTCATAGTTTCCATAGCTCTACTCTTTTTCCCTTAACTCTCACCGAGTTCAATATCCTTCTCCTTGGTGAATACTGAAGAAAATAAATTGTTCAATATCTCCCCCATCTCTTTTGGCTCTGCAGATAGCTGTCCATTCTGGTCTCTAATGGTCCAATTTTATCCCTCGTTATCCTTTGCTATTAATATAGCTGTAGAAAACCCTTTGGGTTTACTTTCACCTTTCTTGCCAAAGCAACCTCATATCTTCTTTTAAGCCTTCCTAATTTCTTTCTTAAGATTCTTTTTACATTCTTTATACTCCTCTAGCACCTCATTTACTCCATGCCTCCTATAATTATTGTAGATATCTCTCTTTTTTCAAAAAAGTGTCCAATTTCCCTTGAAAAACCATGGCTCTTTCCAATTTTTACTATTTCCTTTCAACCTAACAGGGACATAAAGATTCTGTACTCTTACAATTTCCCCTTTAAATGTCCCTCCATTTCTCTTCTACATCCTTCCCATGAAACAAAGTGTCCCAATTCCACTCCTTTAAAATCCTTACGCATTCCCTCAAAGTTAGCCTTTCTCCAATCAAAAATCTCTACCCTAGGTCCAGTTCTGACTCTCCATAATTATATTGAAACTAATGGTATTGTGATCACTGGTCCCGAAGTGCTCACCAACGCATACCTCCGTCACCTGACCTGCCTCATTTCCTAACAGGAGGTCCAGCACTGCCCCTTCTCTGGTCGATACCTCTATGTACTGCTGCAAAAAACTATCCTGCACACATTTTACAAACTCCAAACCATCCAGCCCATTTACAGAATGTGTTTCCCAGTCCTTATAAAGTGCGGTTAAAACGGTTAGCCAACATGCGATGTAACAGCTGGCCATATACCACTGCCCTCACATTCCAGCAGCACTTCCAGTTGAGACAGATGTTCACCTGTGCCTCTTCTAATCTCCTGTGCTGCATGCGATGCACCGGATATGGTCTCCTTCACATAAGCGCGCTCAAGCATTGACTCGCCGGCCGTTGCGCCAAACACTTACCCTCTTTCTGCCAAGGCCTGCTGGATCACCAATTGCCTACTATTGTAACTCCCCTTTCCATATTGATCTTTCTGTCCTCGGCCTCCTCCATTGCCAGAGTGTGGCTACATGCAAACGGAAAGAACGCCACTTCGTATTCCGCTTTTGTACTTTAAACCTAGTTGTATGAACATTGAATTATCCAAGGTTAGGTAGCTAGCTTGCAAATTCTCGCTTTCAACCTTGCCCTTCCTCAAGCCTCAACGCGACCCCCACCTAGTCCATCCCCTCTAACTCCCCTTCCAGCGATATTTCTTCCTCTCTCTTTATTATTCAATCCTTATCTCGCACCTTTTATCGTTAAACCGCTGGTCTCAACCACCAGATTATGAAAACCCTATTCACCTGCATCCGTTCAACTTTTATCTCACTTTGTGCTGCCTCCTTCTGTTCAGCCCTCTCCCCTTTCCCACCACAATCAGTCTGAAGAAGGCATAGGTGACGTATCCCATGCCTTCTATGCAATACGTCACCTATCCAATAGAAGGCATTTTATTTGAAATGCATCACAGCTTGCTGGGAACAGCTCCATCCAAGACCGCAAGAAATATTAGCGATTTGTGGACGCAGCTCAGACCATCACACAAACCAAACTCTCTTCTATTGACTCCGTTGGTACCATCACGCTGCCTCGGCAAGGCCTGCAGCATAATCAAGGACGTGTTGCCCCTGGTCACTGCTTTATACTCCCCCTCTCTCATCAGGCACGAGGTACAGAAGTGTGATATCGCACTCCTCCAGATACAGGAGCAGTGTATTTTCAGCTGGTATTAGGCAAATGAATCACCCGAAACAAACCAAAGAACAGCGCTGAACTACTATCTTTGGGTGATCGTCGGACTATCCTTGAACGGACGTTGCCGGCTTTACCTTGCACTAAACGTTATCCCCGTATCATGTATGTAAACGCTGTAAATGGCACGATTGTAATCGTGTATTTTATTTCTGCAAAAATGGAGAGCACGCAAAAAAAGCTTTTCCCTGTACCTCGGTACATATGGCAACAAACTACAGTATACCACTAGACTAAGCTAAACATCTCCAGAGATGCAGCATGACTAGAATTGGTTATTTTTGTGTGTGACATTGTAAGTGTGTGAGTCCATGCATGAGTGTGTTAGCACGTGAATTTGTGTGCGAATGTGTGCAAATAATTGGAGTGTTTATGTATGTGTGTGCGGTTGCAATGATACTGCAATGTCCTAGGTACAGTGACATGCTTAACTATGCAGAAAACCCGGTGAAACCATGTAGACACATTAGGTCGCCACATTTTGACTCCGACAAAGTTGCTGACGTTGGCTGAATAATTCTCTCTCCTGCATACCGCCGCACCGCGGATCCTCCTCTTCGTTCTCGGCGGCCTCCGTCGCTCTCCGTCGGTCCACCTCACTCTCTGCTGTTGCTCGCGGCTCGCTGCTTGCTCCCGAGCGCGCCTCTCATCGCCGCCTGCATTGGGCGAGCCGGGCCGACTGGAGGTCTTGGCCCCGCTCATCGGGAACACTCCAGGCCGCGCTGCGCTGCTCGCCACAAAAGCACCGCGATCCTTCTGACATCAAAAATGTGTAAGTGTGCATGCGGGTCTGCCTGTTCGAGTGTGGCAGAGTTTGTAGGCGTGCCTGCATTTTGTGTATTTGTGTCTGTGCGATTGCGTGAGTGTGCGTGTGAGTGTAAGAGGATTAATAAGTGTGTATGCAAGTTGGATTGAATGTGTCCGTGATTCGGGAGAGTGCAGTGGTGTTTGTGAGTGGCAGTGTTTGCGTGAGTGAATGTGTGTGGCTGTTTGTCTGTGAGACAACGTGAGATTAAACCCCTGTCTCACGGTGCGAGTTGGCCCACGAGTGACCCCGAGTTTTCACTCGTGGTGGTCACGTACGATGAACGTAGCGGCAACGTTGGAACTCGCGCGTTCAACTTGTCCACTCGTGGCGCTAACAGCAGGTACTCGGGAAACTTGTTAACTCGTGAAAAAAATCAAACATGTTTGATTTTTTCCACGAGTCAAATCAACTGTTCAAGTTAAAAATGGAAACAATTAAACTCGTTGCAGTAACGTAATGGCCTGTGCGTTTACCTTAGTGTCTCGTGAGTCTATCGTGGGAACTTTTTTATAAACTGAAAGGGACTGAACCAAAGTAGTAAAATATGTATATACATATTATATATATTATATATATTTCAATTCCAACCCCGAAGCAATTGAGAGAGGCGTTTTACCTTGGGGCCATGTAAATTTAAACGTGTGTCCTTTGCTTTTAAAAGTGAAGCTGTTTAATTGTTTACGCTGCGCAGAGTTTCGAGTTGGGGAGAGTGCTGCTGTTACAATGCTTTCGATTTTATACTGCCCTCCCCCTTCCACAGAAAAATGCCTAAATTTTTCTTTGTGCCCGCTCTCCTGGAGCAATCCAAACCAGGGGAACAATGAACCCTCAGAGGCTTCGCGTTCCTTGCTCCTATATATGGACCTCGCTCGCTCCGCAACTGTATGAACGCTCGATCAACCAGGCATCGGCCAACACGGAGGCCTGATTACTGAAAACAAAGTCAACTTGTACCAGACCTCATCAATCTTCCTTCCGACAACCCGTAACCACGGCACCACACTTTCAACAGAAAACTTAATATTTAAAGAATATATTACGGGACATTGGATTGTCTGAAAGAAGGGTCCCGAGCAGAAACGCCACATATGTGTGTGTGTGTCTGTGTTCTGTGTGTGTGGTCTGTGTGTGTGTGTGTGTGTGTGTGTGTGTTTGATGTGTGTATCTGTGTGTATCTGTGTGCATCTGTGTGTGTGTCTGCTGTCGGGTCCCGGCGGCCGCTCAAAGTCAGTGCACCCGAGCTGCTTCCTTCCTCTGAAGTGGCGGCCAGTCCTGCTGTCTGTGTGTGTGTGGTGTGTGTGTGTGTGTGTGTGTGTGTGTTGTGTGTCTGTCTGTCTGTCTGTCTGTGTGTGTATCTGTGTGTGTGTGTGTGTGTGTGTGTGTGTGTCTGCTGTCGGGTCCCCGGCGGCCGCTCAAAATCAGTCACCCGAGCTGCTTCCTTCCTCTGAAGTGGTGGGCCAGCTGCTGTCTGTTGTATATCTGTGTGTGTGTGTGTGTGTGTGTGTGTGTGTGTGTGTGTGTGTGTGTGTGTCCTCTCCCTCTCTGTCCTATCTGTGTGTATCTGTGTGTGTGTCTGCTGTCGGGTCCCAGTGCCGCTCAAAGTCACCCGAGCTGCTTCCTTCCTCTGAAGTGGTGGCCAGCTGCTGTCTGTGTGTATCTCTCTCTCTATGTGTGTATGTGTGTGTGTGTCTCTCTCTCTCTCCCTCCTGTCTACTGGTGTGTATAACTTGTGTGTGTCTGCTGTCGGGTCCCGGCGGCCGCTCAAAGTCACCCGAGCTGCTTCCTTACTCTGAAGTGGCGGCCAGTCCTGCTGTCTGTGTGTATCTGTGTGTGTGTGTGTGTGTGTGTGTCTGCTGTCGGGTCCCGGCGGCCGCTCAATGTCAGTCACCCGACTGCTTTCCTTCCTCGGAAGTGGCGGCCAGTCCTGCTGTCCTGTGTGTATCTCTGTGTGTGTGTGTGTGTGTGTGTGTGTGTGTGTGTGTGTGTGTGTGTGTGTGGTGTGTGTGTGTGTGTGTGTCTGCTGTCGGGTCCCGGCGGCCGCTCAATGTCAGTCACCCCGAGCTGCTTCCCTTTTTTAAAATTATTTAAAATAGAGATCCATTGCTAAAAAAGCATTTAAAAACATAAAACAACAAGAAATGCACTTACCACGTTATTGGTTACTGGAGGATGCGCATTTTCGGGGGGGGGGGGGGGGGGGGGGGGGGGGGGGGGGGCCTTTGTAAGTCATATCAATAGATGCCGCCGCCGCGCTGAAATAACTCAAAGCCACAGGATGGAGATGTATTTTTAACATTGTTGCTTTATTAAAACATACCTTCATTCACGGTTGGCTCAAGAGTAACGGGAGAGGAACTTGGTAACTCGGGAGAGGAACTTGGAACATCGCAGCAATGACATACCCGTGGGAACTCGGTTACACACTTGATCATAAACTTGAAGTCTCGTGCACAGCCACGAGTCTGTCACTCGGGGTACCTCGTGGGTCAACTCGCACCGTGAGACAGGGCCTGAGAATGTGAGTTTATGAGAATGTTTCAGTATGTGATTGTTTAATAGTGATAAAGCATGTGACTGTTTGAATATATGATGGTTTTGAGTAAATGATTGCCCGTGAGGGTGTTAGTGCATAGGTGTGTGCTAATGAGTGCAGTCTCTTCGTGCTTGTACGTTTGTGCATCTGTTAGTGTATGTGCATGTGTTTGATTGTATGTGAGAATATGTGAGAGAGTATTTAAGTATTTGTGATTGTGTGTGTGCGGTTGTGTGCGTGTTCAGGTGCGGGTATGTGTGTGTGTTTGACACACCCATGGGGTAAAGAGGAACAGATAGATCAGCCACGATTGAATTGCGGAGTAGTCTTGATAGACCGAATGACTTGATTCTGCTCCAATAGCTCATGATCTTATGATCTTATGACTGTATTTAAGTGCATATTTACTCTTTTGTGACAGCATAAGTGTGTACGATGAGTCTGAGAGTACAAGAATGTCAGTGTGTGACAGTGTGAGTGTTTGTGGTGTGAAAGTTGCATTGGTTTGAGTGAGTGAGTGTGCGAAAGTGTTTGATTGTGTGTGTGTGAGCGTGTGTAGGAGATTGCAAACGTGTATTGCGTTGTGACTAACTGTGTAAGTATGTGTACGATTTTGTGAATGTACGAGAGTGTGTGAGCGAGTGTGATTATGTGAATGTGTAAGTTCCTCCGTGAGTTAGTGTGTCCAAGGGTCTGTATGCGGATGTGACAGCGTCCGTGAGTTTCAATGCGTGGCATTGTGTGCGTGGAAGTTTTTTGCTGTGTAAGTTTGTTTTGCCGTGAGTAAGGGTGGGTATTGTGTGAATTGAGTAAGTGTGTGAGATTGTGATTGCATGTGAGGGTACGTGTCTATGGAATATGCAATGACACACAAAGGGGAGGAACCAATGTAATGACGCACTGTGGTGTATTATTGATGAATTGAAACAATATGTAGTAATACTGATAGCGTGACATTCACTGGGACAGTGCTAATTCAGAGACACGCTGAGAGGTGGGAGTGATGGAGTGACACACTGTGGGTAGTATTTATTGAGTTACACATTATTGGATACTACTGATGCAGTAACTAACCGTGGTGTAGTACTGATTGAGCGACACACTGGAGAGGTGCGGATGAAGTGACAGACTGTGCAGTTGCACTGGCGGAGTGACACACTGTGAGTTAGTACTAACAGAGTGACATGCTAATAGTGCGCGCACTGTGGAATAGTCCTGATGGGTGAAACGCTATGGGGTGGTAGTGATGTAGTTACACACTGTGGGATAACACTGATAGAGTGAGACACTATTGGATAGAACTGATGGAGTGACACACAGTGGAATAGTACTGATGGAATGACACCATAAGATCCTTCTGATGGACTGGAACAGCGTGGAGGTGTAGGATGGATTGACACGCAGTAGCGTGGTACGAATGGTGTGACACACTATGAGAGAGTACTGGTGGAGTGACACACTATGGGCTAGTGCTGATGGAGTGAGACACACTGTGTGGTAGTAGTGACGTAATGACACACTATGGGGCAGAATTAGTGGACAGATAGATTATGAAGTAGCACCTAAGGAGTGACACTCTGTGTGGTAGTATTGATGGAGTAATGCACTGCAGTATATACCGATTGAGTGACGCACCGTAAGGTAGTAGCGATGGAGTGATACATTGTTGTATGATACTGATGCAGTGACACGCTGTGGGATACTACTGATGTAGTGACACACTATGGGATAGTGCTGATTGAATGACACTTTGAGGAGTAGTCTGATGGAGTGCTACAGTGTCAGATGGTACTGACGGAATGACAATCTTATTTGTGAGAAATACCGTGTGGCTGTGCTGATATAATTACATAACGTGGCTTTGCATTGATGGAGTGACACGCTCTGGGGTTGTACTGATGGTGTGACACACTGTGGAGTAGAATTCATTGAGTGACACAGTGTGCGGTAGTACTGGTGATATGACAAACTGGGTGCTACTGATGGATTGACACATTGTTGGAAAGTACTGATGGATTGACACATTGTTGGAAAGTACTGATGGAATGACACACTAGGCGTTGGTACTTATGGAGTGACACACAATAGGAGAGTACTCATGGAGTGACACACGATGGAGCAGTAATAATGACGGGTTGGGAGATTGCAACCTTCATGTGGTCCACCCTGTTTCGACGAATGCAATCAACCTGGCGTGCGCAAACAGAAGATCAAACAGAACAAGTTGTCTTACAACTTAGGTTGTGCACGCCATATGCAAGAAGAAGAAGAAGAAGAAGAAGAAGTAATGATGACATGAAGCACTTTGTGGTGGTACTAATAGAGACACACATTGTGGAGAGGTACTGATGCAGATGAGATTGCAGATGAGGGCTATCAAACGGCAAGAGAATTGCTTAAATAGTATTTTGGTAACAAACAGAAGATTGCTAATGCATACATGAAGAAGGCCTTTGCTTGGTCAGTTGTCAAGGCGGAAGATGTGAAGGGATTGCACAAGTTTGCAACGTTTCTTAGAAGTTGTAACACCATGAAAAATCTCAACCACATGGAAGAAATGAATTTTGTTAGTAATATGAAGACTATCATTCTAAAACTGTGCTATAGGCTTAGATGAAAGTGGAGGGATAAAGCAGGTCAGATACAGGAAGATCAGAATCGAGAAACCACGTTTCGTGACCTGGTCAGTTTCATGGAAATCTAATGTCAAATCTACGCCATGGGAGTATTCAAGATCCTAAACTCATTGCAACTAATAAGGGTTCTACATTTACTAAAACAAAAGGAAAATCAGGACAAAAGGAAAGCAGTTTTTCTCCCTCTGTCATACCTGTAGAAACGACAGGTGAAATGAAAATGGATGCATCTACCATTAAGCCGCAAGGGGTTTGTTTGTTGTGTGATTAAGTTGGTCACACCTCAAGGTGATGTCGAAAATTCAATGACAAGGGAATCTGCTATGGATTTTTGAAGAAATGACACATGGTTAAAGACAGTAGGAGTCGTTTGAATTGCGATCGTGCAAACAAGATCATCCTGAATGACTTCACTCTGAATAGCAGATTACAATGAAGCAGATGCATACAGAACAGAAGGGGGAGCCAACTGCGAGTGATGCTGTTACCTCGACTCATGTAAATGCGCATATTGGGGCGGGTAAATAAACCTGTATTTTCTCCATCTTACCTGTAGAGGTAAGCAAGAGCGAGCAGAAGGGGAATACTGTGTGTTAGGTTTGTTTCACTTCAAACAGACGAAAATGCAATAAAATTAGTAAACAAGTAGTAACATCTTTATTTCACCAGGCGGGTGTGGTAGTATCTCTTACAGTATGTAGATATAGACTACACAGACCAACTCTATCCCCACACAACAAAGGTATGGGTAGCGTTTTTGCAGATATATTTATACCCCAATAATCAGTGATTCAGCAATACTTTATCTTACAGAGCATGGTACAGCCTCGTGCTTCTTTAGTTTGGCAGCTTCTTAAGATGGGCAGCTTCTTAAGATTGACTTCTTGCAAGAGATGAAGGGCTAGCCCATAATTGTCAAGATGAGGAGGCTGATGTTCTGCAGATCAATCATTTTGTTTGTTTTACTTTATTAACTCACATTATAATCTTATCTCTTCAGCCAAGAGTCTGAACATCCTCCTTGTGTGTATAGCAGACAGGACAACATTCATTAAGTTGTGCTTGTTATCTCGTTAGTGTAATGGTGAAAGGGCATAAACATTTTTCTTAGCCTTTATAGTGTAATAGAAAGGGTAAAGCGTTTTCTGCTGGCTTTGCAAGTATAATAGGAGAAAGGTGAAAGCCTGTCTTTGCTTCTAGTTTTACAGCTGAATCCATTTTGTCATTTATAATACTTAAACAGTCTCATTCCTTCCCCTTTATCAATATGATAACATTCACAATCCCCTGTAGGTACACAATGGTCCACAAGCAGTTAAAAATAAAAGATCAGAACGAATTACTAATAAAAAAAAGTTAGAGCCCTAGTGTAATACAGTATTCCAATTCCATGAAGCCAACAATGGCCAGCAGCTCCCATTTCCTTCATTGTACCCATCGATCTCACTGTCAACTTTATGGATTTTCTAATTTCTTCGGAAGTATGGGTAGCAAGATCATTTATATTAGAGGATTCATCAGGGATCTAGGCACAACACTCGTCTTATTATAATACAGGTACCTCTTTCTTGAACTTCATGGTCAATACTTATTTTTTAGTACGAAAGTTTTTAATATACAATAGTTATAAAACATTTAACCAGATTACGTACAAAGATTATCAAGCTTTTTCCCAGTTTGACAATGACAGTAACCTGGTTGAAGACTTTTGTCAAATTCGTTGTGAGATTAAAAACGTAAATAGCATAATTTATGACAAACTGGTAGGGGTAAAATGAGTGGAGCTGTCAACTATCTTTATGCGGAGCTTATAATAAAATAAAGAGTAATATTTAGAATGCATATGTTTCAGTCTGTTACCATTAACTCTTATAGAAATCCCCCTTTTAATTGCTTGGAAAACAGACCAATATTTGGCGATCCCCCCTGAAGAAATATTCCCTTCTGTGGCTTTGACATATCCTCATTTAATTGCATCATGCCATTTATCCATGACTGCGGGACCTGTAGATTAGTTTTTAGCTTCTTTAAGCGATTAATATCCATAAATTCAAATGTAACAAGATACCATGAACTAGAAGCAATATGATTGTAATTTGTTTTGAAACTGTCCTTGAGCTCGTAAGGGGTTATAGCTCAATCCGAACATTATAATCAGATAAGGAAGCTTGTTTATTGGTAACGCTTCTATCATTGTAGCCGTCGCCGTTACAGCGTGTAAGCTGACTGACATGTTATTTTATTACAGAAAATAGGCTATCGGTCTTCATGCAGGGATATGGAGAAAAAGGCTGAACATGGGTCAATTACTGTAAAGGTGTCGCTTCTGCCGGTATAGATGACAGAATAATATTGATATCAGGTACTAAAGGACTTTATTTAATAGCTCTCAGGTCTTAGACAAAACACTATTCATTACGTCTTCCCACTTTCGGGGTCTATTGCACAGACTTTGCATTTTCACTAATAGTACTCATTGCATTAAAGACAATCATGTCAATCATAAAGACCATAGCTATTCCTTCTTCAGCATCTGGGGCCAGTCAATGTTGTTTTAATTCATGGCAAGGTTTATGTTCAGGGGCTGAATACACACACCCCACATGATTCTTATGCTTTGCCCATTGTTCGTAGGGTACTTGGACCAGAGTCACCGCTGGCAGATTCTCAGTAGGCAGCTGTTTCTTTTCATAGTATCCCATTCCTTTCTGACCCATGTTGTTTGTCATGTACATCAATGATCTGGATGATGGGGTGGAAAATTGGATAAGTAAGTATGCAGATGATACTAAGATAGGTGGTGTTGTGGATAATGAAGTAGATTTTCAAAGTCTACAGAGAGATTTGGGCCATTTGTAAAAGTGGGCTGAAAGATGGCAGATGGAGTTTAATGCTGTTAAGTGTGAAGTGCTACATCTTGGCAGGACAAATCAAAATAGACGTACATGGTAAATGGTAGGGAATTGAGGAATGCTGTGGAACAGAGGGATCTAGGAATAACTGTGCATAGTTCCCTGAAGGTGGAATCGCATGTAGATAGGGTGGTAAAGAAAGCCTTTGGTGTGCTGGCCTTTATAAATCAGAGCATTGAATATAGGAGTAGGGAAGTAATGTTAAAATTGTACAAGGCATTAGTAAGACCAATTCTGGAGTATGGTGTACAATTTTGGTATCGCCTAGTTATAGGAAGGATGTCAACAAAATAGAGAGAGCACAGAGGAGATTTACTAGAATGTTGCCAGGGTTACAGCAACTATGTTACAGAGAAAGGTTGAACAAGTTAGGTCTTTATTCTTTGGAGCGCAGAAGGTTAGGGGGGATTTGATTGAGGTCTTTTAAAATGATGAAAGGGATAGACAGAGTTAACGTGGATACGTTTTTCCCATTGAGGGTAGGGAAGATTCAAACAAGAGGGCATGATATGAGAATTAAGGGACAGAGGTTCGGGGTAACGTGAGGGGGAACTTCTTTACTCAGAGGTGGTGGCTGTGTGAAATGATTCCCAGCAGAAGTGGTGGAGGCAGGATCGATTTTAACATTTAAGAGTAAAGTGGATAGGAATATGGACGTGAAGGGAATGGCGGGGTATGGTCTGAGTGCAGGTAGATGGGACTAGGGGAAAACAAATGGTCGGCATGGACTGGAAGGGCCAGAGAGGGCCTGTTTCCGTGCTGTAATTGTTATATGGTTATATGGTTATCTTTGCTGAGCCCCATTCGCTTTTTAATAATAGTTGTGAAGACAGAGAATAAACAGTTAATTTCCACATAGATAGCCAATGCATTTCCAAAGAGCAAAGGAAAATAAAATAACTGTGTGGGGCGGCTCATGCCCACACATCTGCAACTTCTTAAAGAGACACTACCTTTTAAAACACATGAGAAACTACAAAGATTTATGACGTAAATGAGCAAGCTCATTCAATGACATCCTATGTCATCTTAATTATATAACGAATTCAACATTCATCCAGAACTGGTTCCACAAACAAGTAACACTTTAAACTCACTCACTCTACACCTTCTTTTCTGTGCCATTCACTCACAGATTTCCAACCTCATGCAGTATGCCAAATCTCATATATTCACACATGTTAAAGCAATCAAATTCAATTCAAGCGTAAAACCTAGTTATACACTCCTCAATGAAATAATGCAAAATTCTTAAAACTTTTATAACCCAAAAATGAGAAATTTACGTTTTGATATATGATATTATCAGGCAAATTCACTATGTCTTGTGCTGTAGACAAGATCCATATATAGGCTGCATCAGAGGGAAATCTTATTTGTCAGCCAGCCATTTTAATAAACTTGAGTTTATACCACTGGAGAGACAGAATTTAATTTCCTCATGTAATTACAAAATGTATTCAAGCACAGCTAGAAAGTTGCTTTGCCAGCCCAGGTCAGTACTCCACTAACTTTACCGACGAAGACATTTTAACAAATCATTCACCAAAATTGTTCATACTTTGTTAATAAATGCAACACATACTGAAGAGCGGTCTCAACACAAAACATACTTTGGACTCACACTCTCTTAGACACAGGTCATTTTCATGAAAAGCTTCTTATCAGCATGCGTAAAGAAGTGTATACAGTGTAAAAGAAAAACTTCAGCTATACACATTTGTCCAAGAGGGGTCAGCCAGAGGTCATGAAAGGGTCAACGGCGCAGTCCTCTCGTTTCCAAATATCTTTTTACATGGCAGAAAACTTACTTTAATCAACTTTACATTCCCTTGTCAACAGAGCCATTCTGTCTACTAGAATCTTTGGTTCTGTGGGGACAAATTTGCAGAATTCGTAATCTGCTATGTAGGCAATAATGTCAACTGGGGCATTCCCCCGGGAGACTTCGTTGTGGCCAATTGCATGGGCATTGCACTTAATAATGGCCAATTGGACAGGGAAGGATAACGCATGCAGTAGCTGGTGCAGTAACAAGCGCTGTTTTTAAGTTGCAAAAGTCTTCTTCTAGTTGGAGTGAGAGAGTAAGAAAGATAATTGCTGCGGTGTCCTGATGGAGACATCAGTAATGTATCCACTGCCGGTAGAAATTTGTGATATTTGATTCATCATTGAAATTGGACAAATAAGTCAATGCCGTGGTAAAATCTATCTTCTTCCAGATTCGGATGATAGTTAAAATAAAACAATTCCTCCAGTTTGATGACCTCGAAAAGATCATCCACACATTCGTCTCCTCCCGCCTCGATTACTGCAACTCTCTTTACACTGGCATCAGCCAATCTTCCCTGTCCCACCTGCAACTGGTCCAAAACGCCACAGTGAGTCTTGTGACGGGCATCCGAAAAAGTGACCACATCACCCCAATTCTGGCCGCTCTCCACTGGCTCCCTGTGCGGTTCTGAATGAATTTCAAGATCCTTCTTTATGTTCACAAAGACCTTAACGGGCTTGCCCACACCTACATCAAAAGTCTCCTTAACCACCACACCAGCTCCAGATCCCTCAAATCGGCCGACGTGGGGTTACTGAACATCCCACGGTCTAGGCATAAGCTGAGGGACGACTGCGCATTTGCAGTTGCAGCTCCTAGACTGTGGAACAGCATCCCTCTTCATATCAGAACTGCCCCCTCCATCGACTCTTTTGTCGAGACTTAAAACTCATCTTGACTCTCAAACCTTTCTTGACATCCTCTGACAGACGGCTATATGTATGTATTTATGAATGTACTTAATCTATGAACCACATTAGTACCTTCACCAATGTAAAGCACTTTGGTCAACGAGAGTTCTTTTTAAAATGTGCTATAGAAATAAAAGTGACTTCATTTGACTTGACTTGAAACAGACGTAAACGTAATAAAATTAGTAATCAATTAGTAAAATCTCTATTTCGCCTGGCGGGTGTGATAGTAACTCTTATAGAATATACAGAATATACAGAGCAACCCTATCCCCACACAAAAATTGGTAGTGTTTAAACAGATATATTCATACCCCAATAATCAACGATTCAGCAATACTTTATATTACAGAGCATGGTACAGCCTCTTGATTCTTAAGATTGACAGCTTCATATGATTGACAGCTTCTTAAGATTGACAGGTTCTTCCAAGAGAGGAAGTATGATTCTATTTTTCGGCAGATCAAGTATTTTGTATGTTTTTATTTTATTGACGCACATTATAATCTTATAGAGCAAGGATGGGAGCCGAGAGTCTGAACATCTTCCTGATTTTTATATCATAGAGGAAAACATTAATGAAGTTGTGCTTCTTTTCCCGCTAGTGCTATGGTGAAAGGGCATAAACATCTTTGTTAGCCTTGTTAGTGTAATAGGGAAAAGGGTAAAGCGTTTTCAGCTGCCTTTGCAAGTATAATATGAGAAAGGTGAAAGCTGTCTTTGGATCCAGTTTTACAGCTGAATCCATTTTGTAATTTATAAAACTTAAACTTTCTCAAGTGTTGCAAACATAAGCATTTTTTGGATCATGTAAGTTCGGCTACCTTTTGCACAGAAAGCTTGATTAGAAGGATGGACATTTCAGGACAGAAGACTAAGATTCTATTGCATACTATCAATGAAGAGAAATGCTACAATGGTCATCTTATTAAATGTTTGGAAATATCTTGTCTGGAGAACAAATATTTTATACCACTATCTGATGTGTTTACACAAAAGACCAGGTATGTTTCCCATCAAAACATACCCAAACAATCTGAAAGAATGCCCTTACTTGAAGAATATCAAGATTCCTAAAATAATAATCTGGCATCGACCTACTTACCGGAAAAAATGTTACCTATTCGAACCTAGAGAGTTTTTTAGCAGTCAACGGGACCAACCATTTGCTGTGAGGACCCAACTTGGATGGCTATCTATGGTTTCTAGAGAAGGAACAACAAAAGCAGAAAAAAGAATAACAGCACTGCTGCTGTTGTTGGTCGAATATCTACTGTTAACTTAGAAGAGCTGTTGATCAAGCAATACAAACATGACTTCAATGAAAGATCCAACAAGGAATCCAAAGAAACGTCTCATGAAGAGGTAATGTTCAGTAAATAGGATGGATGGACACTATTTTCTAGACTTACCTTTCAAATAAGAAAGTGTTAGTCTGTCTAATAACTGCTGCCTTGCCGAGCAGAGCAATCAGAACCGGAAACGCAAATTTGGCAAGAATAAGACATTTCATGATGAATATACATCTTTCTTGAAATAAATAATTGGCAATGGTTATGCTGAAATTATACCATCGGGTGTATCACTCGATGAAATGGACCTTGAGGGTGGTCTTTGACTGTGCAGCAGTCTTCAAAGGAATATAACTTAACTGCCAACTACTGCAATGTCAGGACGTTACCAACTCTTTGGAGTTCTCGACAGTTTCAGACAGGAACTCGTTGCTTTGATCGCTGACAATAAAGCAAAGTTTCATCAAGTTATAGTATCAGAATAACACATTGACTACCTGCGATTCTCGTGGTGGCCTGATGGGGAAGCACAGCAAGATCTTGTTGAATTCTGGATGAAGGTACATCTATTTGGAGCAGTGTCATCACCAAACGTACACAAAAATTCTGGAGAAACTCAGCGGGTGCAGCAGCATCTATGGAGCGAAGGAAATAGGCAACGTTTCGGGTTGAAACCCTTCTTCAGACTGATAGGGGGTGGGGGGAGGCGGGGAGAAGAAAGGAAAAAGGAGGAGGAGCCCGAGAGCTGAGGGAGAGGTAGGATGGGGAGGAGACAGCAAGGGTTAACAGAATTGTGAGCAATCAATGTTCATGCCACCAGGATGCAGACTCTCCAAGCAGAAATATGAGGTGCTGTTCCTCCAATTTCCGGTGTTGCTACACTCTGGCCATGAAGGAGGCCCAGGACAGAGAGGTCGGGAATGGGGATGGGAGTTGAAGTGCTGAGCCACCGGGAGGTCAGGTTGGTTAATGCGGACTGAGCGGAGTTGCTCGCGAAACGATCGCCGCGGCCTGCGCTTGGTCTCACAATTATAGATCAGTTGACATCTAGAACAGCTAATGCAATATATGAGGTTGGAGGAGGTGCAGGTGAACCTCTGTCGCACCCGGAACGACTACTTGGTCCTTGAATGGAGTCGAGGGAAGGAGGTAAAGCGACAAGTGTAGCATCTCTTGTGGTTGCCATGGAATGTGCCCGGGGAAGGGGTGGAGTGGGAGGAAAGGGAAGAATTGACAAGGGAGTTACGGAGTGGAGCGGGGGTCATTGCGGAAGGCAGATGGGGGAGGGGAAGATGTGGTGGGGTCACGTTGGAGGTGGCATAACTGCCGGAGGGACTATTTATTGTACGTGCGGCGAGTGGGGTGAAAGGTGAGGCCAGGGGGACTCTGTCCTTGTTGCGAGTGGGGGATGGGGAGAGAGAGCAGTGTTACGGGTATAGATAATACCCTGGTGCGAGCCTCATCTATAGTAGGGGAGAGGAACCCCCGTTCCTGAAAGAATTAGGATATTTGCGATGCCCTGGTGTGAAACACCTCATCTGGGAGCAGATGCGGCGTAGATGGAGAAATTGGGAATAGGGGATGGAGTCCTTACAGGAAGCAGGGTGGGGGGAAGAGTAGTCAAGATAGCCATGGGAGTCAGTGGGTTTATAGTGTACGTTGATCAGAAAGTCTATCACCTGCGATGGAGATAGAGAGGTCAAGGAATGGCAGAGAAATGACGGAAATGGTCTAGGTGTATTTGAGTGCCAAATGGAAGTTAGTGGTGAAGCGGATGAAGTCAGTCAATTATGTGTGGGTGCACGAGGTGGCACCAAAGCAATTGTCGATGTAGACGGAGGTAGAGGTCTGGGGGGCCCTGAGTACGCCGAGAACACGGATTGTTCGACGTATCATCAAGTTGTGCAACCTTTGCATTAAGGAGGACGCTGATGAGGATCAGCAACAGCCGTGCTGTATTGGAAACCATTCCGCCAGATAGAGTCAAGGAGACCAGAGAGTTGGATTTGGACAAAGACAATTTTACCAATGGAAAGTGCACCACGATTGCACAGGTGTGTTGAAACAGATGCGTTCAAACTCGGTATCTCGATTCAGGAAACGATCTTGTACGAGATGGGGCATACTGTCTGTGATTGCGTTCTGTATACGGACCCTTTTTTGCACCCATTTACTCTGCTATCCAAGTTAATAATGCAGGAGCTATGAAGCAAAGAAACTTGGACAAACCTTTTCTCAGCAATGGACATGAGTGATTAGCAGATCTCGGGAAACATATCGGAATTCAATGTAGACCGGACGCATGAAGCCTACAAACTTTGGTGGAAATTCAGATATGCACAGCTGCATCACTTTTCACATACAAGTGAAAGTGGCTACGGTACTATTTCATATGTAAGACTAGAGAAGGATAACAACGAAGTACATGTTGCATTCATAATGGGAGAGGCCAGAGTGGCACAATTGAAGCAAATGACAATTCCCAGAATGGAGCTTACAGCAGCACTTTTAGCTGTCAAATTTTGACATAATGCTGCAACAGTACTACAGCTTCAGGTGGAAGGGTCTATCTTCTGGACTGATAGTGCTACAGTGTGTATGTATTTCAAAAACAAAAAAAAAACGCTTTCAAACATTTGTAGCAAACATGATCTCTTTTGTAAGGGGTGCTACGAATGTATCACTGAGGAGATATGTTGGCAGAAAGGAAAATCCTGTGGATGAAGCCTCTAGGGGACTAACAGCAGACCACTTCTGAAGCAATATGCGATAGATCCAGTGCTTCTCTGTAAGCCAGACGGTGAATGGCCAAAGCTTAAACTGGAATCTGAAATCTCTACTAATGATTCGGAAAATCAAGCAAGACATCACAGTAAATGGTTATTGTTAAAGATTCTTTGCAACCAAAATAAACGATTTTATAACCTATTTCTATGGTGGAATAAGCTGAGGATGTGGTGGCTTGGTTTCTTAAAGCCAGGACAAGTTAATTGCTGTTGCTTTGCTCGAAAAGGAAAGGAGATTGCTGAAGGTATCTATGAAAAGAATCCTGGTAAACTCCAGGATTGAAGAAAGGTTGAAGAAAAGATGCAATGTCTTTTAAAGCATCGCACCGCATACAGTGTTTAGGCCCCTGATGATCTTCTCAAGGCAGAAAATGTAATTATCTATTGCTGTCATAGACAAAGATACAAGGGAAGAGTTATAGACGTTAGAAGGTGGTATACACATGGTTTCAAAGAATCAGTCATTTGTGCCGCTTGATCCGGTATTGAAGATATGACTTCTGAGAGTAGGTGGTCGCCTGAGGAAACTAGCGATGCCTGAGGAGGCTTAAGCATCAATTATTTTCTCGAGGATTTTTCACATTTCATCCCTACCCTTTCGACATATTCATGAACAGATCAGACATGGAGAAGAAATTATATGGTCAAAACTTTGGAGGAAATATTGGATTATCAGAGCTAACTCCACTGCAAGAAAAATAAATTTAAAAAAAATGTACTGTGTGTAAATGCCAGCATTGAAAAGTTGGAGAACAGAAAACGGCAAGACTTACCTTTTGAAAAGGTTTTCTCTGATAAACGTCCATTTAAGAATGGAGGAGTCGATTAGTTCGGCCAGAAAATAAGTTAATAGAGGACGAAAGTTTTGTGAAAAGGTATGGTGTAATTTGCATCTACATTTGACACAGACTCCTGCATTCTGTGCACTACGAAGATTCAAAATGTCGACCAGGTCAAGTTTTATCATTAAGATCAGATAATGGGACGAATTTTGTTGGAGTGGAAAAATGGGTTGAGAGAAAAGCATTTACCGCTTAAAATCAGGATAAAATCCATTCTGCTGAGCTTCAGCAGGGATACGATGGAATTTTAACCACCCTGCGTGATCCCACCATGGCGATGGGTGTTTGGGAACAATTGATCTGCTTGCTTCGAAATGTGCTACGGTTTTTGTTCTGAAACCAGTTGTGGGCGATAAAGGATTACAAACGTTATATTATGAAATTGAAGCAATTTTAAATGATCGGTCCTTTACCAGGAGTTGTTATGATCCAAGTGACCAGCACTTAACACCGAACTTTGGGGAAGTCCAGGACAAGGGGTCACAGTAAGGATAAGGGGGAGGGGAAATCCTTTAAGACCGAGATGAGAAAGACTTTCTTCACACAGAGAGTGGTGAGTCTCTGGAACTCCTCTGCCACAGAGGGTAGTTGAGGCCAGTTCATTGGCTATATTTAGAGAGAGTTGGATGTGGCCCTTGTGGCTAAGGGGATCAGAGGGTATGGAGAGAAGGCAGGTACGTGGATACTGAGTTGGATGGAACGGATCAGCCATGATCATATTGAATGGCGGTGCAGGCTCGAAGAGGCTGAATGGCCTACTCTGCACCTCTAATTTCTATGTTTCTATGTTTCTATGTTTATGAATCATCTTATTTGTGAAAGCCAATCCAGTAACAACCACCTTGGGCTCTTTGTGAAATAAGATTTGTATATTAGACGCAGATAGAGACAGGTGCAATAATATATGGCAGAGATCATTTTTTGGAAACGTTTGGACACAAGAAATAATTACCTCTAATCCAGGAACGCCAACGATGGTCAGGGGTTAGAAGAAATTTTATTCCAGGTGATATCTTTTTGGTGGTTGAATCAACTGCACCACAAGGTTTGACATGAGAATTAAGGACAGAAGTTTAGGGGTAACGTGAGGGGGAACTTCTTTACTCAGAGGGTGGTGGCTGAGTGGAATGAGCTTCCAGCAGAGGTGGTGGAGGCAGGATCGATTTTAAACATTTAAAAGTAAAGTGGATAGATATATGGACATGAAGGGAATGGAGGGGTATGGTCTGAGTGCAGGTAGATGGGACTAGGGCGAAAACCAAATGGTCGGCACGGAATGGAAGGGCCGAGAGGGCCTGTCTCCATGCTGTAATTGTTATATGGTTATATGGTTATTGGTTGATGGGCAGCATACTCGAGGTTATGCCGAAAGTTATATGTTTATGCGCGTACTGTACGACTTCAGACTGAGAAGGCGCGGGCTAAGAGAAAAGATTCGCCAAAGATTCTGAATGCTAACATACAGTACATATTCCCATGGGTTTTTTTTTATGCATGTTAAGCTTATAACTCCTATTAATGTATATTGATAATAGCTTCGTTATGTATGTAGAGCAGTTAGGAGCCGGTGTATATGAGCCATTTATGCTTAGTTAGTTACTGTCAGCATTTCTGTATCTTTCTCCCAGCTTGTGGGTGGGATTAATTCAGTAGATGGGCGTGTCTACATCCGAGGAGCCTTGCGCAGACTCATTTATTAGGAGTTGTAGTTTGCCTCGAGGGATGGTGAGGACAATAGGTTTTAACGACGATCACGTTCACATTCACATTCTGGCTCATTAAACGGCACACAGAAGAAACAGTTTAGTAAGAACGAAATGTTATTAAGTTTCTTTGTTTTGGGGGATTACATCAACAAAAAAACAATTAATCAAGAAACAACGACTGGAAGATTTGTTTTTGCTATCTGTTAGTGGGTAAACTATATCTCCACCACATCCCGGAGTAGTAACGGTACATTAAAAGTTGGGTATTGAAAAGTTTAGAAATTGCTGTTGCGTGGGACTGTATTAGGAAAAGGCGAAGTACAACGAGAACTGGTGGGCCTAGTTCATCATTCACTGAAGGTGAGCATGCAGGTACAGCAGGCAGTGAAGAAAGCTAATGCATGTTGGCCTTCATAACAAGAGTAGTTTGAATTATAGGAGCAAAGTAGGTATTTCTCCATAACAGATGTACAGGGCCCTAGTGAGACCACACCTGGAGTATGTGTGCAATTATAGGAGGCCTTCAATCTGATAAAGAACATTCGTGGCTATTGAGGGAATACAGCGTATTGTTCACAAGTTAATTTACGGGAGGGCGGACTGTCAAATGTTGAAAGAATAAAGCGACTGGGTGTATACACTGGAGATTGAGAAGGATGAGAGGGTATCTTATTGAAACATATAAGATTATTAAGAGATTTGAAACCCGATAGTTGGTAGGAAACACCCAAAACTGTTCCCGATGTTGTGGGAGTCCACAGTTTGAGAATAAGGGGTAGGCCATTTAGAACGGATGTGAGAAAAACGTTTTCACCCAGAGAGTGGTGAACCAGTGGAATTCTCTGCCTCATAAAGCAGTTGAGGCCAATTATCTGGATGCATTCAAGAAGAGTTAAGCACGCTCTTAAAGATAGCTTAAGGGATAATCAAGGAATATAGGGTGAAGTCGGGAACGGGGTACTGATTGTGGATATTCAGCCATGATCACAATGAATGGCTTGAACGGCCGAATGGCCTGCAGCTGCATCTATTGTCCATTGTCTGTAACAGGGCATGTAATTACGGCTGGACACCACTGGGTGGTAGTGTTGAGCGGGGAATAACATGACATCTCATTGCGGCGGGGCACCTCTCGGTGATTCATTGTGCAGAAGGAGAGAGTCTATAGTTCATGGCAAGACCCTGAACAACATCGATGTCTGGAGGGATTTTGGAGTCCAAAACTCCCTGAAAGTAGCAACACAAGATGATCTTGCCCTGGTGCATACATTTTGAATAAACTTTTGCTTCATATGTTGAATATGGAAAGACCTTTTGTTAAATTATTTATTAGATAAATCTCCTTTAACATTTGTGTAACGTAAGTTTATCTACGTTTATGGTTTTTTAAATGGTATGCGTTTTCTGAGTGTTTTGATTTGTGTTATGTTTAAGTTTAAACACTCCAAGTCTACGGTGCCGCAGAGGTCTTAAAATGTTTACAAAGTTTATTACATTATAAGTGTTCTCAGTAGGTTGTCACATTGTCGTGGTGAGAAATACTTGTGTGGTCCTGAGATCCCGAGTGCGATGCCGTCTGGAGCTGTGCTCTTGGTCGGGTCACCGATGGTGGTAAGGTCAAGGGGGAGGTATCTGACAAAGAGCAATCCAACCAAGACCTCAACAGTGGAACAGGCGGCGATGATGGCTGACTTTAGTGGAGCGTCACCAACGGCTGGGAAGGCGGATGAGGGCTGCAGCAGAAAAGGTCATCTTGGATTCCATGCCACTGGATTCGGACCCAGATCTGTCAAGGACCGTTTGGTGCCTGTTTGTGCACTAGTCTCCCACGTTAAACACAAAGTCACGCACATGCGTCCTTCATGAGAGGACAGTCATACAGGTTTTCGAGTGACCGCGGATGATGACTTTATATGTTCGTTAAGTTCCAGGAGCAGAATTGAGTCTATTTGGCAGGAGAATGGGGCTGAGAAGGAAATATAGAACAGCCACGATTAAATGGACGCATCTCCTCCCCTCCCGTCTCCTCTCCTCGATTCCAGACTCCATTCCCCTATTCTACCCAATTCTCCAATCCGCTCCTCAACCCTCAACTAATCTCCCCCATCCTCTTTCTTCTCCTCCCTCAGCCTCTCTCCATTCCCCTCAAATCCAGCACCAGAGATAATTGTAATATGGCAGTGAGATATTGTCTCCTCCCAACACTCCTGCAATCCTCTCCCCTCCTCTCAGGACTCCTCAACCCTACATGCTTATGGGATAGGGGAGAGTTCTACACCCATTGGGTAAAGCTGATTTGAAATGCACTCTCAATGAACAAACACAGATCCTGATGTTTTACATTGCCCGACAAAGATCAGAAACACTGCTTGGCATCGACGCATGCCATGACCTGGGGCTGGTTTATTATGGGCGTGCTATCCACGGACTCAACTCTTTGAAATGCAAGCTTCGAGTTTAACGAGGCCACCTACGTCGGTCATGCATTCGCCAATGACGGATTCAAACCTGATCCATCAAAGGCTGCAGCCATCAGCAAGGCTGCCAGTCCCAACCGACATTGCCAGTTTGCAAATTCCTCAGCATGGTCAAATACCTGGGTAAATTCATTCCCAGCCTCGATAAACTTTCTGCTCCTCTACGACAACTAATCGACAACGACATTGTATGGTCATGGAACCCCCAACACCAATGAGCCTTCGAGACATTAAAACTACAGCTAGCCAGCACACCTACACTGGCATGCTACAACCTTAACCTACCAGTCACCATTACCTGTGGTGCATCCCAGTACGATCTGAGCGTGGCGTGCTTACAAACTTCTATCGATGGCAACGAGATGCCTATCTCCTATGCATCATGAGCCTTGACAGACACTGAACAGCGCTTTGCTCAGACCGAGAAGGAACTGCTTGCAGTTGTTTCTTCTGCCTGTTTCAAAATTCATAAACTTTATTTCAGGCAAAACCTTCAGGATCGAGACTGACCACCAGCCACTGCTCATCATCCCGACAAGTCCATCCATGTCGCCCCATCTCGTTTACAACAGACGATGATATGGCTACAACAGCTTGACTTTCGTATTGTCTGCAAGAAAGGTGAAGACCTGCACATTGCAGGCACGCTCTAAAGAGCCCCGCGCACCACCAGGGAACATCCCCTAACGAACAGGACAAATTCTCAGTCATCAGCAATAGCCAGTCACCACACTAGCAGCAGGAGCTCATCTCACCCCAGCCGGCTCCCTCCCTGCATGGTCATCACTGGCCGCTGACATTTTTGAGTGGCACGGAAAGCACTACTTAATTTTATTTCTGAGTCACGTGAGTGACTACGTGAAGACCCCGTCCAGGACGCATGCGCGACATTAGCGTTCATGCAGTGCCACCCACGACGAACGGGAGTTCAAGGCGCTCCTGCTACAAATTGAAAAGTCGGGACCGGTAAGTTTTACCGTGGCCGTGTGTATTTTCCTGTGGTCTGCTTTATGTTCCAGGTGAATGAGCAAGACCAGAGGGAAGAAATCTGCAGATCTCCCCATTCGTCTTCCATTGGGAAACGTTCTTTGGAGCGGGGGACAAGAGGCGGCGGGAATAATACCGAGGCGAGCCCAGCACCGCTAGTGCTGCCTGAGCAGCGGTCTGGAGGTACCTGCAGCCAGAATCGGGCGGTAGTATCCGACGATTCGGATGAAGATGCCACACCGCTCTCGAGAGTGGCACAGGCAGCCGCCTAAACCGAATGGAACGGCTTATGGAGCAATTGCTCCAGCGAGATCTGCTGAGAGAGCAGCAGCAGACTCGCCAAGGGAGCTCAGGCACTCCCGCAGTGCCCTTTACGGCACTGGCCATTGCTTCACCTTCTTTTGAAGGCAGCATTGGCGACCAGGTCTGGGCTGGTCAAGAAGAGGGGTTGCTGGCGAAGATGTCCGGAGTACGCAGGGTGTACAGGATCAGGAAGAGCTGCTGGGTGTGGTCAACCGCTACGTGGTCATTCCACGAGCGGGTCGGCCTTTAGAGCCAAAACCTGCAGCCAGCATTGACCACCTGTCCTCAAAACCCCTACAAGAACAGGTGGTCAATGAAGCTCTTGAACACTATGCAGCCCCAGAAAATTGTACATCATTGAATGTACCAGCTGTAAACAGCCAAATTTGGGGACATTTGGGGCAGAACATCAGGAACCTGGAGTTGAAGCTCCAGAAAATCCTTAAACTCCTGACTGCAGGAATAACATCATATGCTCGGTCCATTGATGGTGTGGACATCTCCACAAATCAGCAAGACACATTAGCTCTGCTGTGCACCACTCAATATGAGATAAACAATTTATGGAAGGAAATCATCAAGCCTGCCCTCAACCCTAAATTTGCGGGACTTTGCAAAACACCAGGTTCAGAACCTCCAATTCTGCTCTTTGGAAAGGACCTTCCGAAAAAGGTGAAAGACCTAGAGGAAGAATCCAAGACCTTTGGTCTCATGAGGGCAGGTTTGGGACCGAGCAGACCTAACAAACCCAGACGGCAGAACCCCACAGTGTCCACCAGTCGTCGACCATCATATGCGACTGGTGAAAGCTCGGGGTCCGCAACCATTCCCCGTAAGCCTTTTTTAGGCCAGGGCCCAGAGCGGACCCCATGGAAAATGCGCAACCCCCAATAACATCAACATCAATAGCAGCCCTCTACAGCCCAGCAGAGACCTCATCGCCCAGCGAAGAGGCAGAAGAAACACCAGTAACCATGGAGGTAGGTGGGTCTGGTTCCTCTCAGCATATGAGCAGTAGGGGCTCTATACTAACAGGGGGAAGATTGCACTTGTTTTTGGATGCATGGGAATCCATCACTAATGACAAGTATATACTCAGTTATATACATGGCTATAAAATTGACTTTGTTCATGAAAACATTCCGCCAGTTCAGCATATACCCCAAAGGGTAATCACCCTCTCAGTCAAAGAGAAACAAGAGGGTCAAGCTGAACTGATGAGGCTACTAGCAAAAGGTGTCATTGAATGAACAAAACATGAACCTTTGGAATTTGTGTCTAATATTTTCACAAAAACTAAAAAAGATGGTGGATGTCGCATCATCATTGACTTAACTACTTTAAACAAGTCTGTTAAGTATGAACATTTCAAGATGGAAACTTTTGAAACAGCCAGGCTATTGATTTCTAGAGGTTACTTTCTAGCAAGCATTGATTTAAAAGATGTCTACTACTCAGTACCCATACACAAGGAGCATCGTAAATACTTAAAGTTTATCTGGATGAAACAGCTATGGCAATTTAAAGCCTTACCAAATGGGCTAACCTCCGCTCCAAGGTTGTTCACTAAAATCTTAAAACCCGCTTTGGCATTATTGAGGAAACAAAAGCATATAGTCATGGCGTACTTAGACAACATTTTAATAGTAGGGAAAACTTTGGAGACAGCTATGTTGACAGTAGCAGCCACCAAACGTTTGTTTGAAACTTTGGGGTTTGTCATACATCCAGATAAATCCAATTTTACACCGTCCACTACCATGGCCTATCATGGATT
This sequence comes from Okamejei kenojei, assembly GCA_035221665.1. NCBI lineage: Eukaryota > Metazoa > Chordata > Chondrichthyes > Rajiformes > Rajidae > Okamejei > Okamejei kenojei. The sequence continues at coordinate 128,309,187 of CM069135.1, forward strand.
TATGATTGATACTGTTCGCATGATTGTAACTCTGCCGAAGGGGAAAGCATCAGATTTGGCACTATCATGCAATGAACTAATGGATGAACATCAGTCAACCATATGGCAGGTAGCTAGAGTTATTGGTAAAATGATAGCAGCTTTTCCAGCTGTACAATTTGGGCGTTTGCACTGTCAAAAATTGCAAAGAGCAAATGTGCACGCACTAAAGCAAAACTCAGGTCACTTTGACCGAGTTATGAATTTAACTGCTGAATCCAATCCAGAGTTACAATGGTGGGCACGGAACGTTAGGCTCAGTTCCAGTCCAATAATAATCACCAACCAAGTATTAACCAATCAAACGGATGCCAGTGATTTGGGCTGGGGAGCAACTAACATGCAATCCAGCACAGGGGGCAGATGGACTAATTCTGAATCATCTTGCCTACAAACACGGGTATCAACTACTTAGAAATGTTGGGTGCGTTTTATGGTTTAAATTCGTATTCATCTAATACACATCATGCACATGTCCGGTTGCAATTAGATAATACCACGGTGGTGGCTTATATCAACCACATGGGTGCTGTAAAGTCGATATCGTGTGACAATTTGGTCAACCTAATCTGGCAATGGTGTGTTGAAAGACATATTTGGTTATCAGCAACATACCTACCAGATAAGCAAAATACAGTGGCAGACACCAGGTCACGCAAATTTAATGATAACATCGAATGGATGTTAAATCCAAAGTATTTGCTGAAATTAGAAAGCAATATGGCGCACCAGATTTCGATCTATTTGCATCCAGGCTGAATGACCAGGTACCAATGTATGTCGCTTGGGGACCAGACCCTGAGGCAGCAGCAGTTGATGCATTCTCGCTGCATTGGGGGAAAATGCTTTTCCTCCCTTATGCCTCATCAGTCGGGTATTACGCAAGATTCAATTGGATTCCACTTCAGGAATCTTGATAATACCCGACTGGCCTACGACATAGCTGTTTAAACACCGTTGGAATTCCCAGTGGCCCTCGACATAGCTGTTTAAACACCGTTGGAATTCCCCAGCAGTCCAGAATTATTAATCCACCCAGTGTCAGGCATTGGTCACCCGTTCCATGACAGTCAATCTCCTGGCTTGCAGATTCTAAAAAAGACCTCTACTGGGCCTGGGACTGTCCGAGGATGCCATCAACATGATGACCGCATCCCACCGGGAGTCCACCAGGAGAAGACCTGACCAACATAAGGAAATGGGAACGGTATTGCTCCAAAACAGTAACTACCTACACTATAGCTACAACCACCAGTGTTGTGGAGTTCCTGGTTGGATTACATCGGGAAGGAATTAGCTACAGTGCCATCAATACAGCCAGGAGTGCGTTGTCAGCTTATTTGGTTCCAGCAGCAGGACAACTGGCTTTGGGTCCCACCCACTAGTGGTCAAAATCATGAGGGGCATTTTTAACACTGATTCCCCCAGACCAAGGTACACTCAGATTTGGGATGTCAGCATTGTGCTGACGTACCGTAGGGGATGGCCACTACCCAGGTCACTCATGCTGGAACAAACTTACTCTGAAATCAGTCATGCTCATGGCACTAGTGTCAGCTCAAAGGGTACAGTCCCTCCACCTTCTGAGGCTGGACAGCATGACAGAGTCATTGAACTGTTTCCCATTCCATATCCAGGGAACTGGTCAAACAAACTAGACCAGGTACCCTGCCTCCAGTCATGGAGTTCCGGGCATATTCATCTAACCCATGGCTGTGTGCCAAGACCCATCTCGCCAATTACATAGACACAACATACAACTTAAGAGGGAGAGAAAAAGCCTTATGGATAAGCCACAAGAAGCCTCATGGTCAGGTGACGAGCCAAACAATTTCAAGGTGGCTCAAGCAGGTGCTTAAGTCCGCGGGAGTCAATACTAATGTTTACAAATCACACTCCACCAGGGCTGCATCTACGTCGGCGGCTAGGCGAATGGACGAGCCTATGGACCATATTCTGGCCAGAGCAGGATGGTCCTCGGAAAGAACTTTCCAAAGGTTGTATAATAAGCCACTGGCGGAACCAGCTACATTTGCAGACAGAATTTTAGAGTCTGCAGATAATATTTAATTTTAAGCCCGGGGGAGCTCTCTGTTTTTTATTGTCATTAATAAACCTTTTTTGTTCACAAACAGGTTATTGTTGATTGTGATACCATACTTCCTCCCTCTAAGGTCTTCAGACAGTGAGTGAAGCATGAGCTGGTACATGGATCGGAATCACAGAGGTTTGAAGTCTTCACGTAATCACTCACGTGACTCCGAAATAAAATAGTGAGATTAAATGAGAACTTACAGTTCGAAGTTTGATCTGTATTTTTATGAGGAGTTACGATGAGGGATTATATGCCCTCCGCTCCCCACCCTCTATTATACAGATCAATGGTAATTAAGTTCTTATTTTTTATTTACTATATTTATTTCAATTTGTTGTGTTTTTCCTGTGAATCCATACCGCTGCTTTGAAGAATGTCGCGCATGCGTGCTGGATGGGGTCTTCACGTAATCTCTCATCGTAACTCCTCATAAAATACAAATCAAACTTCGAACTGGTAAGTTCTCATTTAATCTCAGTATTTTAGTGGACTTCTACTCGAACTGGTTCGAGATTAATTTACTGCCAACGATCACCTCGGAAGTAATAATCCATAAACTGAGAATCCACCTTTCCGTACATGGGGTGCCCGCCCGCCTTCAGACTGATAACGGAATTCATTTCACCAGCCGATTGTTCAACGACTTTGCTAAATGGTGGAACTACCAACATCGCCAGTAGCCCAGAATACCCACAGTCTAATGGACTTACCGAACGCGCTGTTCAGAGCGCTAAACAACTCATGGAGCTTAGCCAACTCGGATGTTTACCTGGATCTGCTAAACCTATGAAACATTTCAAAGGACATCGGTAGCGGCTCCCCCGCCCAGCGACACAACATCGCAAGACACCTCCTCCACTGCCCGTTTCACAGCAAGAGCTGCACCCGCAGGTCCGCTCCCCCGCTGTGATACAGAAGCGTGTGCAGTTTAAACGAGACACGCTGAAGGGCTCCGGTGACAAAATCAACAAACTATTAACACCACTTGTACAAGGACGGTGAGCCTGCAAACGGACAAAGCACATACTAATCAGGAACCTCGCTCCTACCTGGTCGGGGATTAATGAGGCCCACAGGAGCCGTTGGAAGAGGAGGAGGGGGAGGAGCGACACCCGACCGGTAAGCTTCAAAATCTAGCGCGGGGCTTGTTTTCTTTCAGAGGCCCACAGGAGCCGTTGGAAGAGGAGGAGGGGGAGGAGCGACACCCGACCGGTTAAGCTTCAAAATAGACGATTCTGTAGACGCAGTCGGGAGACCGGATGGTAGTTTGCCTCCCTGGTGCCAGGTTCTCGCATGTGTCAGACGTGTACAAAAGATTCTGATAAGGGAGGAGAGGAAGCCTGATGTTGTGGTACACATAGGTACCAATGACATAGGCAGAAAAAGTGATGAGGTCCTGAAGGGAGAATTTAGGGAGTTGGGGGGAAAGTTAAGGAGAAGGACCAAAAGGGTAACGATTTCAGGATTACTGCCTGTGCCGCGAGACAGTGGGAGTAGGAATGAAATGAGGTGGAGGATAAATGCGTGGCTGAGGGACTGGTGCAGTGGGCAGGGATTCAAGTTTCTTGATCACTGGGACCTCTTTTGGGGAAGGCATGATCTGTACACAAAGGACGGGTTGCACTTGAGCCCGAGGGGGACCAATATCCTGGCACGGAGATTTGCATAAGGCTACTGGGGAGACTTTAAACTAGAAAGGCTGGGGAGGGACTCGGGTAGAGGGGGCTAGGGGTCAGGGTGTGGGGCAAGAGGCAGAGAAGGGAAGCACTCAGATCCAAAATGTAGGCGAGAAAGATGAAAAAGATAATAGACCGAAAATAAGGGATGGTGGGTTTCTAAAATGTGTATAGATTTAATTGCTAGGAGCATTGTAAGTAAGGTGGACGAACTTAGAGCCTGGATTGACACCTGGAAATATGATGTTGTGGCAATCAGTGAAACATGGTTGCAGGAGGGCTGTGATTGGAAACTAAATATTCCAGGATTACACAAAAAGCTGGAGAAACTCAGCGGGTGCAGCAGCATCTAAGGAGCGAAGGAGATAGGCGACGTTTCAGGTCGAGACCCTTCTTCAGACTGGTCAGGGATCAGGGAAACGAGAGATATAGATGGTGATGTGGAGAGATAAGGAACAATGAGTGAAAGATATGCAAAAAAGTATCGGTTACAAAAAGCTGGAGAAACTCAGCGGGTGCAACAGCATCTAAGGAGCGAAGGAGATAGGCGACGTTTCGGGTCGCGACCCTTCTTCAGACTGGTCAGGGATCAGGGAAACGAGAGATATAGACGGTGATGTGGAGAGATAAGGAACAATGAGTGAAAGATATGCAAAAAAGTATCGGTATACAAAAAGCTGGAGAAAACTCAGCGGGTGTAGCAGCATCTAAGGAGCGAAGGAGATAGGCGACGTTTTGGGTTCAAGACCCTTCTTCAGACTGGTCAGGGATCAGGGAAACGAGAGATATAGGACGGTGATGTGGAGAGATAAGGACAAATATTCCAGGATTTCGTTGCTTCAGGTGTGATAGAATTGGAGGGGACCAGAGGGGGAGGTGTTGCATTGCTTGTCAGAGAAGATATTACAGCAGTGCTTTGGCAGGATAGATTAGGAGGGCTCGTCTAGGGAGGCTATTTGGGTGGAACTGAGAAGTGGGAACGGTGTAGCAACACTTTTAGGGGTGTATTATGGAGGACCGCCAAATGGGGAGCGTGAATTGGAAGAGCAAATATGTAAGGAGATAGCAGATATTAGTGGTAAGCACAAGGTAGTGATAGTGGGAGATTTCAATTTTCCAAAAATAGACTGGGAAACACATTCTGTAAATGGGCTGGATGGTTTGGAGTTTGTAAAATGTGTGCAGGAATAGTTTCTTTGCAGCAGTACATAGAGGTATCGACCAGAAGAAGGGGCAGTGCTGGACCTCCTGTTAGGAAATGAGGCAGGTCAGGTGACGGAGGTATGCGTTGGTGAGCACTTCGGGACCAGTGATCACAATACCATTAGTTTCAATATAATTATGGAGAGAGTCAGAAACTGGACCTAGGGTAGAGATTTTTGATTGGAGAAAGGCTAACTTTGAGGGAATGCGTAAGGATTTTTAAAGGAGTGAATTGGGACGCACTTTGGTTCATGGGAAGGATGTAGAAGAGAAATGTAGGACATTTAAAGGGGAAATTGTAAGAGTACAGAATCTTTATGTCTCTGTTAGGTTGAAAGGAAATAGTAAAAATTGGAAAGAGCCATGATTTACAAGGGAAATTGGACACTTGTTTCGTAAAAAAAGAGAGATATCTACAATAATTATCATAGGATGGCATGGAGTAAATGAGGTGCTAGAGGAGTATAAAGAATTTAAAAGATTCTTAAGAAAGAAATTAGGAAGGCTAAAAGAAGATATGAGGTTGCTTTGGCAAGAGAAAGGTGAAAGTAAACCCAAAGGGTTTCTACAGCTATATTAATAGCAAAAGGATAACGAGGGATTAAAATTGGACCATTAGAGAACCAGAATGGGACAGCTATCTGCAGAGCCAAAAGAGATGGGGGAGATATTGAACAATTTCTATTCTTCGGTATTCACAAGGAGAAGGATTATTGAACTCGGTGAGTTAAGGGGAAAGAGTAGAGTAGCTATGGAAACTATGAGATTCAAAGAGGAGGAAGTACTGACATTTGAAAAAATATAAAGTGGATAAGTCTCCAGGTCCTGACAGGAATTATTCCCTAGGACATTGAGGGAAGTTAGTGTAGAAATAGCAGGAGAATATGACAGAAATATTTCAAATGTCATTAGAAACGGGGAATAGTGCCCGGAGGATTGGCGTACTGCGCATGTTGTTCCATTGTTTAAAAAGGGGTTCAAAGAAATAAACCTAGCAATTATAGACCTATTAGTTTTGACGTCAGTGGTGGGAAAATTAATGGAAAGGATACTTAGAGATAATATATATAAGCATCTGGATAAAACAGGGTCTGATCAGGAACAGTCAACATGGATTTGTGCCTGGAAGGTCATGTTTGACAAACCTTCTTGAATTTTTTTGAAGCGGTAACTAGGGAAATTGATGAGGGTAAAGCAGTGGATGTTGTCTATATGGATTTCAGTAAGGCCTTTGACAAGGTTCCCCATGGAAGGTTGGTTAAGAAGGTTCAATCTTTGGGTGTTAATGGCGGAGTAGCAAGTTGGATTCAACAGTGGCTGAATGGGAGATGTGAGAGAGTAATGGTGGATGGCTGTTTGTCAGGTTGGAAGCCAGTGACCCAGTGGGGTGCCCCTCAGGGATCTGTGTTGGGTACTCATGTTGTTTGTCATGTACATCAATGATCTGGATGATGGGGTGGAAAATTGGATAAGTAAGTATGCAGATGATACTAAGATAGGTGGTGTTGTGGATAATGAAGTAGATTTTCAAAGTCTACAGAGAGATTGGGCATTTGGAAAAGTGGGCTGAAAGATGGCAATGGAGTTTAATGCTGATAAGTGTGAAGTGCTACATCTTGGCAGGACAAATCAAAATAGGACGTACATGGTAAATGGTAGGGAATTGAGGAATGCTGTGAACAAAGGGATCTAGGAATAACTGTGCATAGTTCCCTGAAGGTGGAATCGCATGTAGATAGGGTGGTAAAGAGAGCCTTTGGTGTGCTGGCCTTTATAAATCAGAGCATTGAATATAGGAGTAGGGAAGTAAATGTTAAAATTGTACAAGGCATTGGTAAGACCAATTCTGGAGTATGGTGTACAATTTTGGTTGCCTAGTTATAGGAAGGATGTCAACAAAATAGAGAGAGTACAGAGGAGATTTACTAGAATGTTGCCAAGGTTCCAGCAACTATTGTTACAGAGAAAGGTTGAACAAGTTAGGTCTTTATTCTTTGGAGCGCAGAAGGTTAAGGGGGGACTTGATTGAGGTCTTTAAAATGATGAAAGGGATAGACAGAGTTGACGTGGATACGTTTTTCCCATTGAGGGTAGGAAGATTCAAACAAGGGCATGACATGGAAAATTAAGGGACAGAGGTTTCGGGGGTAACGTGAGGGGGGAACTTCTCTACTCAGAGGGTGGTGGCTGTGTGGAATCAGCTTCCAGCAGAAAGTGGTGGAGGCAGGATCGATTTTAACATTTAAGAGTAAAAGTGGATAGGTATATGGACGTGAAGGGAATGGAGGGGTATGGTCTGAGTGCAGGTAGATGGGACTAGGGGAAAACAAATGGTCGGCACGGACTGGAAGGGCCGAGAGGGCCTGTTTCCGTGCTGTAATTGTTATATGTAATAGTGTCCTCACGAACGCAACTGTCAACATCTCCTTCCTGTGAACGAACGTCGTCCAGCGCCCCCGGGTCCGAATGCCCCACCGCTCGTGTTCAAACCCGCGATTGTTGCAGCCGTTCCATCACCTGCCGCGAGTGTGTTTGTCCACTCCCCGCGTCGGTCAGATCCTGCGTTCCCGATTTTACCCGCTTTCCCTGGACTTACTGCGCCGATCTAAGCCCTGTCCTCCCGCTGCGGTCTCCCCCTCCGGGTCCATTTGGGTGTCCCGCGATGTTTACAACTGCAGCTTCCATCTTTTCAGAGGAAATTTGATAAGACAGCCGCATATGTGCTCCAGTGGGTTAGCAGGCATCCATTATATATGGTGATTGTGTTTAACCCCATTATTATTCACTTGGTTTAATATGCCTTAGTTGCTTCTAATCCATACAGGAAGAGATGTAGATTGTTTTTAAATTTAAAACGCCTTAGCTGTTCTTTTCATTTATACAAGAAGAAATGTAGATTGGCTATTGCATGTTCGCCAATCAGAATTATTAGTAATATAATATGGCGATTATGTTTAAACACAGAAATATAGAAAACAAAGAAAATAGGTGCAGGAGTAGGCCATTCGGCCCTTCGAGCCTGCACCGCCATTCAATATGATCATTGCTGGTCATTCCAACAGTATCCTGTACCTGCCTTCTCTCCATACCCTGATCCGTTCAGCCACAAGGGCCACATCCAATTTCCTCTTAAATATAGCCAATGAACTGGCCCCAACTACCTGTGGCAGATAATTCCACAGATTCACCATCTCTGTGTGAAAAATGTTTTTCTGATCTCGGTCCTAAAAGGCTTCTCATTATGCTTAGACCGTGACCCCCTTTTTCTGGACTTCCCCAACATCAGGAATTATCTTCCTGCATCTAGCCTGTCCAACCCTTTAAAAAATGTGTAAGTTTCCATAAGATCCCCCCTCAATCTTCTAAATTCTAGCGAGTACAAGCCGAGTCTATCCAGTCTTTCTTTATATGAAAGTCCTGACATCCCAGGAATCAGTCTAGTGAACCTTCTCTGTACTCCCTCTATGGCAAGAATGGCATTCCTCAGATTAGGAGCCCAAAACTGTATGCAATGCTCCAGGTGTGGTCTCATCATGACCCTGTGCAACTGCAGTAGAACCTCCCTGCTCCTATACTCAAATCATTTTGCTATGAATGCTAACATACCATTCAATTTTCTTCACTGCCTGCTGCACCTGCATGCCTACGTTCAATGACTGGTGTACCATGACAGGCAGGTAACGTTGCATCTCCCCTCTTCTAATCGGCCACCATTCAGATAATAGTCTACCTTCCTGTTTTTGCCACCAAAGTGGATATCCTCACCCTTATCCACATTATACTGCATCTGCCATGCATTTGCACACTCACCCAACCTATCCAAGTCACCATGCGGCCTCCTAGCATCCTCCTCACAGCTAACACTTGCCCCCAGCTTCGTGTCATCTGCAAACTTGAGATGTTGCATTCAATTCCCTCGTACAAATCATTGAAAATAGTAATCAAGTAGCTATTGTAAATAGCTGGGGTCCAGCACCGAGCCTTGCGGTACCCCACTAGTCACTGCCTGCCATCCTGAAAAGGACCCGTTTACTCCTACACTTTGCTTATAATAAACCCATTATTATTTACTCGTTATAGTTTGAAATGCCTTAATTGCTTTTTTCATTTATACAAGAAGAGATGTAGATTGGCTATTGCATGTTAGCCAATTGGAATTGTTATATGGTTATATGGAATGTTTGTAATTATAACTCCGCCTAATTATAACATTTATATTGTAAGAACTCGCCCACTGCCTGCCAGAAGCAGCAGGAGTAGTGAAAACGTGTGATGTGCTGTTTAGATGATGTAGATCTGAACAATAACGATGCTTTTGCTTCAACCTGTGTGAGACTAAAGTATTTACACATGTGAGATTAAGCTCTTTACACCGCCATTCCACCCTTCTCCTCTCGCCCTTCCCCTCCACTCTCTCTTATCTTATGAGTTGGATGATCAGCCGTGATCATATTGAATGGCACTGCAGGCTCGAAGGGCCGAATGGCCTATTCCTGCACCTAATTTCTATTTTTCTGTATGTTTATGCTAATATTCCACTTCCCCACCGATTCCACTATTGGTGGCCAGTGGGGGGGGGGGGGGGGGGCTTTATGGAGCGCTAGTATGAGAGTTGTGGGCAGAAGGGACTAGTTTCCAGAAGGCTAGTATGGATATTGTGGGCCGAATGGATTCTTGCGCTGGCAGTTCAGTCACTCAGGCCTGGCAGCTTAGTCAACTCAGGCTTGGGTTTTCAGTCACTCAGGCCTGACGAACTGGCAGCTCAGTCCCTCAGGCCTGGTGGGCTGGCAACTCAATCAGGACTGGTGGGCTGGCAGCTCAGGCTGGTGAGCTGGCAGTTCAGAAACTGCCATAAATTCTGCCCAAAGCAGGTGAGAGACTCCGTGAGATAGAGAAGGGTGAGAGGGTGGAGAATCAATTTTAGACATTTTTCATATTTCCCACAGATCACACCAATGAAGGAGGAAAGTCTATCCTGGCGTGGATCTAACAGGGAGCCAATAAAGGGAGGAAGAATAATACAGGGGTGAGGTTTAATACTTACAGGGGGGATACATACGGATGGTCCGGAGGGTCTCTTAATGGGCTAGTACAGGCTAGATGGGCCGAAGGGACTCTTTTTTTTAAAAGGACATCTACGCGAAAGGCACTATGTCTAGACCTTTCCTGGTCTAGCACGGGCCTTTTTGAGGCAAAATGCTCCTCTTGGGATGGCTGAATGGCTGGCAGTTCACTTACTCAGGGCTGGTGAGCTGGTGAGCCGGCAGGCTGGCAGTGCAGTCAGTCAGACGGCTGGTGGTCTGGCAGTTCAGACACTTACAGCTGGTGGGCTGGCAGTTGACTTCCTCACGGCTGGTGGGCTGGCAGTGCAGTCACTCGCGGCTGGTGGGACGCAGTTCAGTGACTTACAGATGGTCAGCTGGCAGTTCACTTACTCACGGCTGGTGGTCTGGCAGTGCAGTCACTCACGGCTGCTGGGCTGGCAGTTCAGTCACCCACGGCTGCTGGGCTGGCAGTTCAGTCACTCACGGCTGGTGGGCTGGCAGTTCACTTACTCGGGGCTGGCAGGCTGGCAGTGCAGTCACTCACGGCTGGTGGGCTGGCAGTTCAGTCACGTACAGCTGGTGGGCTGGCAGTGCAGTCACTCACGGCTGGTGTGGTGGCAGTTCATTCAGTCACCCCTCCTCCCTTCATCCCCCCACTCTGCTCCTTGCCATTCCCCTCCCCCCCACGCATCCAGTCCATCTCCCCACAACCTCCCCATGCACTCTTAGTGGCTCCCCCACAACCATTCCTGCCTATTAGGTTCCCATTGTGGTGAAGAACATGCAGGCATGAAAAGTGGAAAAATTATTTATTAAAGTTTAAAATGTGTATGACTTAAAATATAAGAACAAGTTTAAATGTTAAAGATGAGAAGTATTACGTTCTTTCTTGTTGTGTCTCTTGTTGTGTTCTGCTGCTCACTGCCTCTTGATGGCTATTTGCTGTTCATAAAAAAGAGACAATTTAATATAGAGAGATTGAGCGGTTGTAATTTGTTGTAATTCTCAATTCTCTTGACTCATTGAAGAATTTGTGCAAAACATTGTAGAGGGGGGCTGTCGGGTGGGGTAGGGGGTGGCAGACATCCTTCAGCCGAGGGAGGGGGACGGCTTCAGGCGGGGGGGCTCTCGTGGGCTGATGAGGGAGGGGGTGTCCTGCAGCGGGGTATGGGGGCGGCTTCAGGAGGTGGAGCATCCTATAGCCAGGCTTAAGGCAGTGTCTTGAGGTGGGGATGCCAGTGGTGGGGGGGGGGGGGGGGGGCGGGTGAGCGACCCACTCATGGCCTCTGTACTCACTGCCTTGGGACTAACCCATGGTCTCTGGGCTGACGCACTCACTCACTCATGGACTCTGGACTGAGAGATGAATCACGGCTTGTGGACTGACTGACATGCCGACTTCTGGAGTCACGTCCGACTTTTGTAAACTGAAAACTGTAACATCCACATTGAGGAACAGCTTCTTCCTGACTGCCATCAGGCTATTAAACATAACAAATAAGCTCTGAACTACGAAAGACTATATTATTTGTACTATTTGTTATTTGCCACACACACACACACACACACACACACACACACACATATACACACAGACTCACACACACATACACACAGACTCACACACACACAATCACAACCAATACTAAAAGTAACTTCAGAACGTGGTAAACATACAGTGTGTAAACTGAATGATTCAAACGTGGAGGCGGCTACTGCTGAAGCAAAAACGTGGTTTAAACAACGTACAACAAACACAGTCACCATATACAGAGCAGTCAGCTCTCTTGAATTATTCAACGACATCTTCACTATGCCTTCTGCATTCAGCGCCATCTTGCCACGAACCGGAAAAGACGCAGTCAGCGCCATCTTGATGCTAAGCGGAAATTACGTAATCAGCGCCATCTAAGCGGAAGTCATGGAACGAGCGCCAATTTTGCAATTAAACAGTCCTGATCTAATAAAATGTGTATTCACGCTTTATCTATCCGAAAACTGTTGCAACGATTTTAAAAACCAAGCAAAGCAATTTGACAGCAGCCACTTTACAACCAACCCATTTTCTGAACACAAACTTTTAAAAAAAGGCAAGGCAAACAATTTGACAGCAGCCACTTTACAACCAGTCCATTTTTTGAACACAAACTGTTTTAAATGGGAAGGCAAACAATTTGGTAGCAGCCACTTTACAACCAATACATTTTCTGAACACAAACTTTGTATTAAGGCAAGGCAAACAATTTGGCAGCAGCCACTTTACAACCAATCCATTTTCTGATCACAAACATTTAAAAAAAGGCAAGGCAAACAATTTGGCAGCAGCCACTTTACAACCAATCCATTTTCTGAACACAAACTTTTAAAAAGGCAAGGCAAATAATTTGGCAGCAGCCACTTTACAACCACATCGAGGGACTCACGGCCGACTAGACATGTGTTTCAGTGTTATTCGCAGCTCAGAGAGCAGCGACCCTCTTGCTTCCTCCGTCTCGCAGAGACTGAGTGAGCACGACAATTCCGGTTTTATAGTCCCTCTCCCCTGCCGCCAGCGGGAGCAGCAGAGATAATGGCGACATGTTTTAAAAACATTAATAACTCTCTGATTTTTCATCGATGAGAAAAATCCTCCGGTCCAGTCCAGCCACTTTTACAACCAATCCATTTTCTGAACGCAAACTTTTAAAGCTAGGTGGCCAAAAATAAGTGGCGGCGTTCTCTCGGAAATCATGGTACAGTAAACACTCTTACACCACCGGGAATGCATTAAAGCCATCCGTTCCTTCCTCGATTGTAGAACTAGTCAATTTCCTTTTACCTGCACTGTCCTCCGCCTAGCGGAGCTGGTGCTCACTCTGAACAACGTATTCTTCGGCTTCTCCCACTTCCTTCATATCCAAGGCGTAGCACACCAAAGCAAGCGATCCATTGGATGGTGAGGGCACGTGCACAGATCACAGTGAACATTCCGAGTGTGGGACAGTTTCCGGCCATCTCGTGAATCTGTCCACGATGGTGAAGACATGGGTGACACCTCTGGATGTGGAAAGCGGGCCAACGATGACGACATGGATGTGGTTGAAATGCCGGTGTATCAGGGCGAAGTTCTGCAGCGGCTGAATCTTGGATGTTTGACAGGGGATGCACGCTCTGCCCAGTTATCAAACTGCTTGTGCAACCCATGCCACATGAATATGGCTTCCATCAGTGCCATTGTTGTCTGGATGGAAGGGTGAGCCAAACCATGAACCATGTCGAAAATCCGGTGGCACCAGGCTGCCGGGATGATGGGTCTTGGCTGCCCGGTAAACATAAAGGAGCATGTAGTCAGCGGGCCCGAATCGCACATCCTCCAACAGCAGGCCGGAGAGGGCGGTGCGGTAGTCGAGCATCTCCTCATTCCTTCACTGGGCGGCTGCCACGAACGTGTAGTCGATACCTGGGGCCAGAGCGTTCTTGGCATTGATGGCGGTGAGGGATAATGCTTCTGCGACATGGTTGCTCTTGCCTGTGATGTGCTGGGACGCAGGTCGTGTATTCTGAGATGTGGGTCAGGTAGTGCTGCTGGCGGGCTGACCAAGGATCAGGCACTTGGGAAAAGGCAAACGTGAGTGGCTTGTGCTCGGTGAAAACTATGAAATCCCTGCCCTCGAGGTAGTATCGGAAATGCCGGGCTGGCCAGATAGTGAGCGAGGAGTTCCCGGACGAAAGCTCGGGAGGTCTCAGGTGACGACTGAAAAAGGCTGCCAGTTACCATAGATCAGTTGTTGCTGCACTCCGCCCATGGCTGTGCCAGATGTGTCGACCATGAGAGCTGTTGGGGTGTTGGACCATAGATCTATCAGCATCGTTGCCTCTGCCAGCGCCTCCTCGATGTGGTCAAACACAGTCGTGGATGCATCATCTCAAACAAACTCTTTTGGCTGTTGGCATGAAGCGGTGGTAGAAGTTGAACATGCCGACAAAGTCTTGGAGTCCCTTCGCAGTAGAGTCTTAGGCAAACCTGCGAATGGCCTCGACCTTGGTCGGGAGCAGGAGCGGGAGCGAGAGAGCTCCGTGCTGGTTGATGTGGTGGCCGAGGAAGTTGATGGAAGTGAGGCCAAACTGGCATTTGGCCAGGTTGATGGCCAGGCCATGCTCGTTGAGCCTCTGGCAGAGCTGCCGGAGGTGTACATGGTATTCCTGGCGAGGGGGCCTGGCGTCGAGGATGTTGTCGAGGTAGATGGACACGAAATCCAGCCCACGGCCCACCATGTCCATGAACCGTTGGAAAGCTTGGGCGACGTTCTTGAGGCCAAAAGGCATGCGCAGGAACTCAAAGGCATTTGTCTTGCAAAAGGCTTGCGGAACTCGTTGGAGCTTGTCAGGGGGCAGCCCGCATATGTGCGCATGGAGTGGCGTCCGGTGGTGGGGATATGATGCTTCACCCCATGCTTGGGGCTGACCGTTGTGAACTGGATAGGTATTGTATCAGGAAAATCGTCCAAGATCCTGGCATACTCGTTGTCGGACAGGTCACCGAGCCGTGATGGGGCGCAGTCATTTCGGCCTGGCACAAGGTGATCGACTTGAACGAGGCGTTGTCTTTGCAGGTTGACCAGCAGGCTGCGCCCAGAGGAATTCGGCGCCCAGTAGCGGTTGTGAGACATCGACGATGGTATAGGTCCACTTGAAACGACAGGAGTTGAAGTTGAGCGGGATCGTGCGTACCCTGTATGTTCTGATGTTGATGCTGTTGGTTGACAATAGACAACAGGCATTAGGCGCAGGAGTAGGCCATTCGGCCCTTCAAGCCAGCACCGTCATTCAATGTGATCATGGCTGATCATCCCCAATCAGTACCCCGTTCCTGCCTTCTCCCCATATCCCCTGACTCCGCTATCTTTAAGAGCCCTATCTAGCTCTCTCTTGAAAGTATCCAGAGAACCTGCCTCTGGCGCCCTCAGAGGCAGAGAATTCCACAGACTCACAACTCTCTGTGAGAAAAAGTGTTTCCTCGTCTCCGTTCTAAATGGCTTACCCCTTATTCTTAAACTGTGGCCTTTTAAAAAAAAGATATGTTGCTATTTATTTCAATTGCATTTGATTGAAGAAACTATCTATATCTGCTCCAGCCAGTCATCCTGCTCTGTGCTGCCCTGTCTCACTGTGCGAGTTGGCCCACGAGTGACCCCGAGTTTTCACTCGTGGTGATCACGTAGCGGGAATGTCGGAACTCGCACGAGCAACTTATCGACTCGTTGCGCTAACGGCAGGTACTCGGGAAACTTGTTAACTCGTGAAAAAAATCAAACATGTTTGATTTTTTCCACGAGTCAAATTAAACTGTTCAAGTTAAAAATGGAAACATTTAAACTCGTTGTAATAACGTAGTGGCCCCGTGCGTTTATCTTAGTGTCTCGTGAGTCTACCGTGGGAACTTTAATAATCTGTTCTTTTGCTTGGCCAATTCAGGGTCCGCGTCCTCTTTATCACTGTCTCCCAAGGCACTATCCGAGCTTTCATACCTGGGAATTTCCCACTCGACCACGACCGGGCCCTGTTTCTGTGCAGAATGGTTATGTAAAGAGGTTGCGGTAAGGGGAAGCCCCTGCTTTCCGGAACGAGTGTCGGTGCCCAAGGGGGCAAAACACTGACCTCCGCTCCCGCTCCCGAATGACGATCCCAGGTGTAGAGGAGGCGATGTTTTTGTCGGGCCGCAGTTGCCATTACAGACGGCCGGCTCGATGCGGGTGGTCGGCATCGGTGGGCCTCGGTAGTAGCTCCACTTGTCCGTTCGTGGCCGATGTCACTGCCGTAAGACCGTAAGACCGACCGCCGGGCTGCGACTGACCGTAAGACCAGTGGAGGCACAGCCGCCACCCGTTTGACGGCGGCTCCACCCTGCTGTTTGGCCTGTCCCTGCATGTCCGCACGGGCTGCCAGCTCTCGGGGGTCGGTGAAATCGTCATCCGCGAGGAACAGGCGGATGTCCTCAGGCATCGGCTCGAGGAAGACCAGTTCGAAAAGGAGGCAGGTCTTGTGTCCATCCATCAGGGCGAGCATTTCGTTAATGAGCGTGGACGGTTTGCAGTCGCCTACGCCATCCATGTACAAGAGTTTTGCCACCCTATCGCGGCGGCTGACACAGAGTGTGTCGTTGAGGAGCGTCTTGCTCCCTTCGTACTTGTTGTCGGCTGGATGCTGGCGAAGGTAAACGATGACGCGCCCGGCAGTTTTCTGGTCCAATGCACTAGTACTTGGTGACGTCGGCAGTTATCTGGCAGATGTGGAATTGGGCTTCGGCTTGTTCAAACCACAGAGCACGGAAAAAGCACCATGAGTCCACATGACGCACTAACACTATATACAAGGAACAATTTACAATGTTCACTGAATCCAATTAACAAACCTGTATGGAGTGTGAGGGTAAACGCAGCACCGGCGAAACCGGACGAGGTCACGGGGAGTAAGTACAAACGCCGTACAGACAGCAGCCGTTTACGTTCGAAGCGGGGTCTCTGGGAGCAATCTAGTCCTACAACCCGTAGACGCTGTGGAAGCAGGACTGTACGAAGATGTACAAAACCCTGAGTGTTCAGCTTCGTATATAAGTTATGTATTAGCAGAACACAGGGTAAATGCACATAACTGTTGTAGGTTCAAGCTCCTAGATGAATCTGAAGAATAGCCGAACCGGCACACGAGATTATGTAGTAGAAACCCGAACTAGATTCAGGATCGGGTGTCCAATAGTAAAACCAGACATGGATCAAATTAGCTTTTAGTGATTGATCTACATCCTCCTTCTTCAGCTTAAGCCCGCAAACGAAATAAAAGTATATAAAACTAAAGGCTGCAAACGTGTACATATCAGGATGTAAACATTAACTAAAACAACAGCTATGCAGTGGAGGATACGAAATGAGTAAAGTGCATATAAGGAAACAAGAAGACCTTAATCAATTAAAGTCCGTGATAGACTTTGTACTACCCTTCCCACACGCGTATCGTACGGGCCCTCTGCCGTGCTCTTTGCAGTTGACAGCACTGCAGGTGGTGGTTCAATCAGGTCTGTTTTGGCAAAAGTATTTTCCACAGGGGACTCCACAGGTGACATCACAGGTGATTTCACCATCGGCACCAGCGGCTCCTTCCCCCGGTGTAACGACCAACTCGCGGTCTGCGGACACCTGTCCCCCATTCAAACCAACGGTCCCTCCATCAGTCCATAAAACGCCATCTGGGACATCCGTGTAACCATACAAATACTGCTGAGATGGCACCGACTCGTTCACCGGTAGAAATTGTTTCCTATTCCGCCTGTAGATTCCTCTTCTGATTGGACGACTTGAGTGGTCGTAATACATCTTCTGAATCCATCGTTTGTGTTGCAGCTGAGCCTGAACTACTTAAAGCTCGTAAACGTGAGGTTGAAGTCGTTGCCTTGCAACGGGAAGAGTGGTGCGAGTCTGTCTGGATATCAGACGTTGCGCTGGCGAAGCCAGCACCGGGTCGCGTGAAACGTTACGAAGATGAAGGAGGTCCAGAAATACATCAGAACCAGCTCTTTTGGATCTTTCCATGACCTGCTTCGCATTACGGACAGCCCTCTCGGCCAACCCGTTCGACTGCGGATACACCGGGCTGCTGGTGATGTGGTTAAAATCCCAGCGCTTAGCGAGGTCTTTGAAACATTAACTAGCATTGCCCAGCATTATCTGACAAGAGGGTGAGAGGAGCCCCATGGACCGGGAAATGTCTCGCAATTTTCTGAATTACCGCTTCCGACGAGATTGTGCGAAGCAAATCGATTTCGAACCACCCGGAATAGGAATCCACCAGGACTAGATATTGATTACCGTGCCAATCTAAAATGTCAGTAGCCACTATGGACCACGGTAAATCAGGAACCGCAAAAGCTATGTAGTCCGACATAGCAGGCGAGAAAAAAACATTAGCTTCGCTCGCTGAACCACTAGCTCCGCGCCGGGACGTCCTCTACATATAGCGTCAAAGTACTTCTGCTATAGCAAAGCTGGCATCACCGCTTTGTGGACATTCATAATGACCCCGTTATCGATTACCAGTTCATCTCTGACGGGACAATATGTCAGCACTGAGAGTGGCAGCATAGGCTGCTTGTCTGGGCGCCCGTGTTAAATGATGGACGCAAGTGTCGTCCCCAGCCGTGCGTGCCACTAACAAGTCCAAACAAGATGAATTCATATAGTCGACCATCATCGCATCAAAACTATCCTTCTCGGCTGCATGCTGTCATCCGTTTCCCTGGGCGCCCGGGCAGGGTGCCAGACAGGTGCATGTCCTTGCTGCGCTTATAAATCAGGGTCATGTCATACTTTTGGAGACGCAGCATAATTCTTTGCAGCGTCGCTAGGGCAGCATGTATGGGCTTATTCAAAATAGTAACCATTTTGAGATCGGTCCCAACGGTGACAACCTTGCCGAAAATATAGCCATTACGTTTTTTTCGCACGCGGAAAACCACCGCCAACAACTCTTTCTCGATGTGTGCGTATCGTGTTTCTGTGTCTGTCATAGTCCTTGAGGCATAAGCAATATGCTGGTCTTCCTGCAGGCACGTTGCGCCGAGGCCGAACTGTGATGCATCCCGGGTCAGCCTGTTGATTGACGTGGAAATATGCCAAAGTGGGAGGGCACGGCATCTGCTGTCTGAGAGTGTCGGAAGCTCGCTGCTGCTGTTCGTGCCATGTTCAGGCAGTGTCCTTGTTTGTAAGTTGTCGTAATAGAGTTGAGGGTTCGCTAAATTTCGGAATGAACTTGTCAAGATAGTTTGCCATGCCAGAACACTCTGCAGGCTGGTAACATCAGTCGGCACTGCCATCTCACTGATGGCTGCTGTCTTCGCAGGATCAGCCTTGAGGCCGTCGTTGGTGAAAACATGTCCCACATAGTTCGCCTTGTTGACACGAAACTTGCACTTGTTGGGGTTATTGAGCACCTTCCTTAAATTGTCATAGTGCACGTGCATGCCCTTGCCCGCCACATAATGTTACCAACTGTGATAATCGCACAGGGGTATCCGTCAAACGCCTGATCCATAGAGCGTTGAAACACTTCGCTGGTCGAATTAATACAAAACGGCATCCGCAAAAATCTGTAGCGCCCGAAAGATGTGCTGAAAGTAGTGAGCAGAGATGATTTATCATCCAGGGCGATTTGCCAGAACGAACCCGTGTCGTCTAGAACTGAGAACACTGTCCATGTATGCGGCCACCTCCTTCATGGTGCACCTGGGGCGATGTACAGTAGTTAAGTCCTTCGAGTCAATACACATACGTTTCTCCTGCTTGTTCCTCTTGGTGGCAGCTACCATCGAGGACACTCAGTCAGTGGGCTCCGTAACAGGAGTAATAACAATAGACAATAGGTGCAGGAGTAGACCATTCGCCACTTCGAGCCAGCACTGCCATTCAATGTAAACACGGCTAATCATCCACAATCAGTACCCAGTTCCTGCCATCTCCCCATATGCCCTGACTCCGCTATCTTTAAGAGCCATATCTAGCTCTCTCTCGAAAGTATCCAGATAACCGTCCTCCATCGCCCTCGAGGGAGAGAATTCCAGAGACTCCCCACTCTCTGTGTGAAAAAGGATTTCTTCATTTCTGTTCTAAATGCCTTACCCCTTTCTCTTAAACTGTGGCCCCTGGTTCTGGACTCCATGAACATCGGGGACATGTTTCCTGCCTCTAGCGTGTCCAAACCCTTAATAATCTTATATGTTTCAATAAGATCCCCTCTCATGCTTCTCAATTCCAGAGCATACAACCCCAGCTGCTCCATTCTCACAGCATATGACAGTCCCGGCATCCCGTGAATTAACCTTGCAAACCTACGCTGCACTCCCTCAATAGCAAGAATGTCCTTCCTCAAATTAGGGGACAAACACTGCATACAATCCTCCAGGTGTGGTCTCACTAGGGCCCCGTACAAATGCAGAAGGACCTTATCCAGAAGGACAAGGGGAGTTGAATATAGGAGCAAATAGTGCTCCTATACTCAACTCCTCTTGTTATCAAGGCCAATATGCCATTCACTTTCTGCACTGCCTGTTGTGCCTGCATGCTTACTTTCATTGACTAATGACCAAGAACCCTCAGATCGCGTTGTACTTTCCCGTTTCCCAACTTGACACCATTTAGATAATAATCTACCTTCCTTTTTGCCACCAACGTGGATAATCTCACATTTATCCACATTAAACTGCATCTGCCGTGCACCTGCCCATGAACCGGACCTGTACAAGTCACCCTGCATTCTCATAGCGTCCTCCTCACAGTTCACGTTGTCACCCAGCTATGTGTCGTGCAAATTTGCTAATGTTTCTTTGAATCCCTTCATCTAAATCATTGTTAGTCCTAGCACCGAACCTTGCGGTATCCCACTAGTCACTGGGTGCCATTCTGAAAGGGACTCGTTAATCCCCACTCTTTCTTTCCTGTCTGCCAAACAATTTTCTATCCATGTCAGCTTTTACTCACCTCCTTGATATTCTTGGCTAGCTTGGCGTACCTCATCTTTCATTCCAGTATTGCGATGGGGAAATCATGCTTGACAAATCTTCTGGACATTTTTGTGAATGTAACTTGGAAAATGGACAAGGGAGGTACTCAGGTTTGAGTACGATTGGAGGGGACAGCCTAGCTGGGGGCAGCAACAGCGGCCGGGCCTCTGGCACAGAGACCGGCCCTGATGCTCAGAAGGGTAGCAAAAAGAGGAGGGCAATTGTAATAGGGGACTCTATAGTTAGGGGGTCGGATAGGCGATTCTGTGG
This sequence comes from Okamejei kenojei, assembly GCA_035221665.1. NCBI lineage: Eukaryota > Metazoa > Chordata > Chondrichthyes > Rajiformes > Rajidae > Okamejei > Okamejei kenojei. The sequence goes on from CM069135.1 coordinate 128,330,043, forward strand.
ACGCAGTCGGGAGACCCGGATGGTAGTTTGCCTCCCTGGTGCCAGGGTCTCGCATGTGTCAGAACGTGTCCAAAAGATTCTGATAAGGGAGGGAGAGGAGCCTGATGTTGTGGTACACATAGGTACCAATGACATAGGCAGAAAAGTGACGAGGTCCTGAAGGGAGAATTTAGGGAGTTGGGGGGAAAGTTAAGGAGAAGGACCAAAAGGGTAACGATTTCAGGATTACTGCCTGTGCCGTGTGACAGTGAGAGTAGGAATGAAATGAGGTGGAGGATAAATGCGTGGCTGAGGGACTGGTGCAGTGGGCAGGGATTCAAGTTTCTTGATCACTGGGACCTCTTTTGGGGAAGGCTTGATCTGTACACAAAGGACGGGTTGCACTTGAACCCGAGGGGGGACCAATAACCTGGCAGGGAGATTTGCAAAGGCTACTGGGGAGACTTTAAACTAGAAAGGCTGGGGGGAGGGACACGGGGTAGAGGGGGCTAGGGGTCAGGGTGTGGGGCAAGAGGCAGAGAAAGGAAGCACTCGGACCCAAAATGTAGGCGAGAAAGATGAAAAAGATAATAGACACAGAATAAGGGATGGTGGGTTTCTAAAATGTGTATATTTTAATGCTAGGAGCATTGTAAGTAAAGTGGATGAACTTAGAGCCTGGATTGACACCTGGAAATATGATGTTGTGGCAATCAGTGAAACGTGGTTGCAGGAGAGCTGAGATTGGAAACTAAATATTCCAGGATTTCGTTGCTTCAGGTGTGATAGAATTGGAGGGACCAGAGGGGGAGGTGTTGCATTGCTTGTCAGAGAAGATATTACAGCAGTGCTTTGGCAGGATAGATTAGAGGGCTTGTCTAGGGAGGCTATTTGGGTAGAACTGAGAAGTGGGAACGGTGTAGCAACACTTTTAGGGGTGTATTATAGACCACCAAATGGGGAGCGAGAATTGGAAGAGCAAATATGTAAGGAGATAGCAGATATTAGTAGTAAGCACAAGGTAGTGATTGTGGGAGATTTCAATTTTCCAAAAATAGACTGGGAAACACATTCTGTAAATGGGGGCTGGATGGTTTGGAGTTTGTAAAATGTGTGCAGGATAGTTTTTTGCAGCAGTACCTAGAGGTATCGACCAGAGAAGGGGCAGTGCTGGACCTCCTGTTAGGAAATGAGGCAGGTCAGGTGACGGAGGTATGCGTTGGTGAGCACTTCGGGACCAGTGATCACAATACCATTAGTTTCAATATAATTATGGAGAGAGTCAGAACTGGACCTAGGGTGGAGATTTTTGATTGGAGAAAGGCTAACTTTGAGGGAATGCATAAGGATTTTAAAGGAGTGAATTGGGACACTTTGTTTCATGAGAAGGATGTAGAAGAGAAATGGAGGACATTTAAAGGGGAAATTGTAAGAGTACAGAATCTTTATTCCCGATGTTCCCGATGTTGGGGAAGTCCAGGACAAGGGGTCACAGCTTAAGGATAAGGGGGAAATCCTTTAAGACCGAGATGAGAAAGACTTTTTTCACACAGAGAGTGGTGAGTCTCTGGAACTCTCTGCCACAGAGGGTAGTTGAGGCCAGTTCATTGGCTATATTTAAGAGTGAGTTGGATGTGGCCCTTGTGGCTAGGGGGATCAGAGGATATGGAGAGAAGGCAGGTACGGGATACTGAGTTGGATGATCAGCCATGATCATATTGAATGGCGGTGCAGGCTCGAAGGGCTGAATGGCCTACTCCTGCACCTAATTTCTATGTTTCTATGTTTATGTCCCTGTTAGGTTGAAAGGAAATAGTAAAAATTGGAAAGAGCCATGGTTTTCAAGGGAAATTGGACACTTGTTTCGAAAAAAGAGAGATATCTACAATAATTATAGGAGGCATGGAGTAAATGAGGTGCTAGAGGAGTATAAAGAATGTAAAAAGAATCTTAAGAAAGAAATTAGGAAGGCTAAAAGAAGATATGAGGTTGCTTTGGCAAGAAAGGTGAAAGTAAACCCAAAGGGTTTCTACAGCTATATTAATAGCAAAAGGATAACGAGGGATAAAATTGGACCATTAGAGAACCAGAATGGACAGCTATCTGCAGAGCCAAAAGAGATGGGGGGAGATATTGAACAATTATTTTCTTCGGTATTCACCAAGGAGAAGGATATTGAACTCTGTGAGTTAAGGGGAAAAAGTAGAGTAGTTATGGAAACTATGAGATTCAAAGAGGAGGAAGTACTGACACTTTTGAAAAAATATAAAAGTGGATAAGTCTCCAGGTCCTGACAGGATATTCCCTAGGACATTGAGGGAAGTTAGTGTAGAAATAGCAGGAGCTATGACAGAAATATTTGAAATGTCATTAGAAACGGGAATAGTGCCGGAGGATTGGCGTTACTGCGCATGTTGTTCCATTGTTTAAAAAGGGTTCAAAGAATAAACCTAGCAATTATAGACCTATTAGTTTGATTGTCAGTGGTGGGCAAATTAATGGAAAGGATACTTAGAGATAATATATATAAGCATCTGGATAAACAGGGTCTGATCAGGAACAGTCAACATGGATTTGTGCCTGGAAGGTCATGTTTGACAAACCTTCTTGAATTTTTTGAAGCGGTAACTAGGGAAATTGATGAGGGTAAAGCAGTGGATGTTGTCTACATGGATTTCAGTAAGGCCTTTGACAAGGTTCCCCATGGGAAGGTTGGTTAAGAAGGTTCAATCTTTGGGTTGTTAATGGCGGAGTAGCAAGATGGATTCAACAGTGGCTGAATGGGAGATGTCAGAGAGTAATGGTGGATGGCTGTTTGTCAGGTTGGAAGCCGGTGACCAGTGGGGTGCCTCAGGGATCTGTGTTGGGTCCACTGTTGTTTGTTATGTACATCAATGATCTGGATGATGGGGTGGAAAATTGGATAAGTAAGTATGCAGATGATACTAAGATAGGTGGTGTTGTGGATAATGAAGTAGATTTTCAAAGTCTACAGAGAGATTTGGGCCATTTGGAAAAGTGGGCTGAAAGATGGCAGATGGAGTTTAATGCTGTTAACTGTGAAGTGCTACATCTTGGCAGGACAAATCAAAATAGGACATACATGGTAAATGGTAGGGAATTGAGGAATGCTGTGGAACAGAGGGATCTAGGAATAACTGTGCATAGTTCCCTGAAGGTGGAATCGCATGTAGATAGGTTGGTAAAGAAGCCTTTGGTGTGCTGGCCTTTATAAATCAGAGCATTGAATATAGGAGTAGGGAAGTAATGTTAAATTGTACAAGGCATCGGTAAGACCAATTCTGGAGTATGGTGTACAATTTTGGTCGCCTAGTTATAGGAAGGATGTCAACAAAATAGAGAGAGTACAGAGGAGATTTACTAGAATGTTGCAGGTTCCAGCAACTCTGTTACAGAGAAAGGTTGAAACAAGTTAGGTCTTTATTCTTTGGAGCGCAGAAGGTTAAGGGGGGACTTGATTGTGGTCTTTAAAATGATGAAAGGGATAGACAGAGTTGATGTGGATACGTTTTTCCCATTGAGGGTAGGGAAGATTCAAACAAGAGGGCATGACATGAGAATTAAGGGACAGAAGTTTAGGGGTAACATGAGGGGGAACATCTTTACTCAGAGGGGTGTGGCTGTGTGGAATGAGCTTCCAGCAGAAGTGGTGGAGGCAGGATCGATTTTAACATTTAAAAGTAAAGTGGATAGGTATATGGACGTGAAGGGAATGGAGGGGTATGGAGGGAATGGAGCAGGTAGATGGGACTAGGGGAAAACAAATGGTCGGCACGGACTGGAAGGGCCGAGAGGGCCTGTTTCCGTGCTGTAATTGTTATATGGTTATATGGTTATATGGTTATATGGTTATATGGTTATATGGAGTGCCAATGGATGTAGTGTACCTGGACTTTCAGAAAACATTTGATAAAGTCCCACACAGGAGAATAGTGGGCAAAATAAGGGCACATGGTATTGTAGTAGTGCTGACATGGATAGAACATTGGTTGGCAGACTGGTAACTAAGAGTAGGGATTAACAGGTCGCTTTCAGAATGGCAGGCAGTGACTAATGGGGTACCGCAAGGCTCGGTGCTGGGACCGCAGCTATTTACAATATACATCAATGATTTAAATGAAGGGATTCAAAGTAACATTAGCAAATTTGCATATGACACAAAGCTGGGTGACAGTGTGAACTGTGAGGAGGATGCTATGAGAATGCACAGTGACTTGGACAGGTTGGGTGAGTGGGCACATGCATGGCAGATGCAGTTTAATGTGGATAAATGTGAGGATATCCTGCACCTATTGTCTATTATCTATTGTATTGCCTTTTAGTTATCTTCTGTTGCTCTTTAAACGTTGCCCACTCATCTGGCTTCCCACCCATCTTTGCTATGTTGCACTTCTTCTCTTACATTTTTATAATATCCTTGACTCTGAGCATCCGTCATTTCATGAATCCGACAGGTGCTGATCGCTTTAGCCAAAGTCAGATCATAATCACGCAAAATATCCCTTTTCAATTTGACACAAGCCTGTCGCTAATACGTTCGTCGCAGATATCGCCAAATCTGCAGCTCTTCGCTACATGCTTTAACGAGTTTATAGAAGCTTCAACAGGCTCACTCGGTTTCTGGTTGCATGCGAAGAATTTGTGCTGCTCCATGATGAGGTTAGTCTGTGGATCGCACAACTGTCGAAATTTATTCTCGAGACATACCAGGCCATCAATTTTCTCAGCGGGTGTGACAACTGCACTATTTGCATCCAGTACAGCCTCCGAATAGACTAACAACTTCGCCCGTCGAATTGCTTCCAAAGCTGCCAGATTAAGGAATAAGGATGCTTGTACGTGGGGAGCCTTGCCTTGGTGTGCAACATCCATGTAGATATCACACTCCTCCTCGAAGATACGCCATCGTTCTTCGATATCGCTGTCGAAGACAAGTGGGTCGGGCTTTCGGAGAGATTCAGCCATGACTGTCAAAAGTCGTATAATAAATTGCCGCTGATGTGGATGCGAAGAGTCACTCATGTACTTCTGAAACCATGTATGAAGATGTATAAACACCGAGTCGTTAAGCTTCGTACATAAGTTTTTTATTAGCAAGACACATAGAGTAAATACACATAACTGTTGTAGGTTCAAGCTCCTAGATGAATCTGAAGAATATCCGAACCAGCATACTAGATGACGTAGTAGAAAGCCGAAATGTATTACGGATCGGGTGTACAACAGTAAAACCTGACATGGATCAAATCAGCTTTTAATGATTGATATACAAGGATGGAGTGCAGGTTTGGATATGGTGCGTGCGATTCATTCCCTGGTATTGACAATCAGATGGTCACAATATTACAACAAACAATAGAAAAGAAAAACTGGACAAAACATATTTTTTGTATGAAGAGTGTATTTTCATCGATTAAGGCAATTGTCATATAGTATCAGGGGATATTTCAGCACCTTCTTCAACTCTTCTGTAAATTTAGTCTGGGTCTCAGCGTAAATAAACAAATTTGTGCAGAAACTGAGGGTAGAAATCATGTTGCCGCTTTCTTGGAGAATGTAGCGTGGATCTTTGAAGCTGAAACCAAAGAAATAAGAACCGCCTTTAATTCAAACGAAAATAAAATTAAAAACATACGTAATCCACAACAGCAAAAAGCTGGCGGAGATGCTGAAAAGCAAAATAATAGATTTTTGCCATTTCTCCATTTCTGGATCTCTATGGTCCTCACACTCCTTGTTCCCACGAAGTTCAACGCGGATTCTGTTGGACACGAAAATGTGTCTGGTGGTCAGAACATTGAACAGCAGAATCAAAAGGAAAGGAAAAGACGGCGTTAAAATCCGGTTGAGCCAATGTGGCGGCCATGTTTGTAGTCCATGCGGCGGCCATATTTGTAGTCCATTCAGCGGCCATGTTTGTAGTCCATGCTGCGGCCATGTTTGTGGTCCATGCTGCGGCCATTTCTGTAGTCCATGTGGCGGCCATGTTTGTAGTAATTGTGGTGGCCATTTCCGTAGTCCATGCGGCGGCCATGTTTGTAGTCCATGCGGCGGACATTTCTGTAGTCCTTGCGGCGGCCATGTTTGTAGTCCATGTGGCGACCATGTCTGTAGTCCATACGGCGGCCATGTTTGTCGTCCATGCGACGGCCATGTTTGTAGTCAATGCGGCGGCCATGTCTGTAGTCCATGTGGCGGCCATGTTTGTAGTCCATGTGGCGGCCATGTTTGTGGTCCATGGGGCGGCCATGTTTGTGGTCCATGGGGCGGCCATGTTTGTAGTCCATGGGGCGGCCATGTTTGTGGTCCATGGGGCGGCCATGTTTGTAGTCCATGGGCGGCCATGTTTGTAGTCCATATGGCGGCCATGAGACAGGAGGCTCCGCTCTAGCGGGAGGCGACATCTTGAGCAGCGGCCGGGGATCGTCCACATCCACAGTGAGTGAGTGAGTGAGTGAGTGAGTGAGTGAGTGAGTGAGTGAGTGAGTGAGTGAGGAGCCGGATTAAACGGGCAGCAGCCGCCTGAGGGAGGCCCCACTCTAGGGTGGCGACGCCTTGAGCAGCGGCCGCGGGGTCCGGGGGCGGAGAGTCGGAGCTGACGGTCCGGCCGCTGGGCGATGAGCCCCGGGGGCGGCTCTGTCTGTTTGTCTGTCGTGCGGGACCAGGGAAAGCGAGGGCCGAGGCTGCTGCGCCGCTGGCAGATGGTGGAGTCAGTGACAAAGATGAAGGTGAAAGTGATGTAACATGTTGGATCAGGACGAGCTGGGAAATGGAAAGCCAGAGGGAGGTGGGTGGGAACGTCAAAGGGAAATATGTGACAAGAAGATGGAGATGAACGTCCTTCCCATCACTTCCCTGTCGCCCTGGTGAGCACATTCCCCACCTCACTCACTCACTCACTCATCAACCAACACTTGTCCTTTCTCTTCCTCTCTACACTCATCTCTCAAACACCAGTCCCATAGGGATGTTGCAGCTGTCGAAGTCACGACCCGTCACCCATATTGTTGCCACCCAACGCCAACTGGAGTACACGCGGTCAACTGCAGGTAAGCATTTACTATGTAGGAATGTTACAACATCTTGAGATTTTAAACATCAAGCCTGTAATTTATCCCATCAGATATAGCATAAAAAGAACTTTAATTTGACACCTAATTCACTTTCATATCTTCCGTATTTAAAAAGTTATGGCCATTTTCATACTCGGAAATTAGCATCTTGTTGCCTGTTGCTTTTCCATTGACAACAAAAAGCTATGATGAAGACAGTCAAAAGCCCATAACTTTCTTCAAAATTAAGGCATAGCGGCTGTCGTTGGGGCATAGCGGCTGGCGTTGGGGTTTCGCTACAGGCTTTGGGGTTTAGAGGCTGACGTTGGGATTTAGCGGCTGGCGTTGGGATTTAGCGGCTTGCATTGGGGTTTCGCGGCTGGTGTTGGGATTTAGCGGCTGGCATTGGGGTTTTGCGGCTGGCGTTGGGGTTTAGCGGCTGGCATTGGGGTTTAGTGGCTGGCGGATTTTAGTGGGTGGCATTGGGGCTTAGCTGCAGGTGTAGTTTCGCCGCTGGCGTTGGGGCATCGTGGCTGGCATTGAGGTTAACGGCAGGCATTGGGGTTAGCGGCTGGCATTGTGGCATAACGGCTGGCGTCAGGGCTTCGCGGCAGGCGTTGTGGTTTTCTAGCTGCCGTTGTAATTTCCTAGCTGGTGTTGGGGCATAGTGGCCTGTGTTGGGGCATAGTGGCTGGCGTTGGGGCATAGTGGCCTGCATTGGGGCATAATGGCTGGAGTTGGGGCATTGTGGCAGGCGTCGGGGCATAGTGGCTGACGTTGTGGTTTCGCGGATGGTGTTGTGGTTTCGTGGAAGGCATTGGACCTTAGCGGCTGTCGTTGGGGTTAGCGCCTGCTGGATTTTAGAGGGTGGCATTGGGGTTTAGCTGCAGGCGTTGTAGTTTCGCAGCTGGCGTTGGGCATCGTGGCTGGCATTGGGGTTAACGGTAGGCATTGGGTTTAACGGTAGGCGTTGGGGTTAGCGGCTGGCATGGTGGCATAGCGGCTGGCGTTGGGGTTTAGCAGCTGGTGTTGGAGCTTAGCGGCTAGCGTTGACTTAGCGGCTGGCGTTTTGGTTTTGCGGCTGGTGTTGGGGTTTAGAGGTGGGCATTTTGGTTTAGTGGCCGACGTTGGGGTTTAGCTGCCGGCGTTGATGTTTAGCAGCTGGCGTTGATGTTTAGCAGCTGGCATTGGTTCATAGCTGCTGGCGTTGGGGCATAGCGGCTGGCGTTGGGGCATAGCGGCTGGTGTTGGGGCATAGCAGCTGGCGTTTGGGCATAGCGCCTGGCGGTGGGGTTTTGCGGTTGGCGTTGTGGTTTTGCCACTGCCGTTGGGGCTTAGCGGCAGGCATTGGGGATTAACGGCAGGCATTGTGGTTTCAGCGGCTGATGTTGTGGTTTCCCCGCTGCCATTGGTGTGCATTGGGGTTTCGCAGATGGCATTGGAGCATAAGGGCTGGCGTTGGGTCTTAGCGGCTGGTGTTGGGTTTTTGCGGCTGCCGTTGGGGTTCAGTTGCTGGTGTTGGGGTTTAGCGGCTGGCGTTGGGGTTTAGGGGCTGGCGTTGGGGTTTTGCGGTTGGCGTTGTGGTTTCGCCGCTGCCGTTGGGGCTTAGCGGCAGGCGTTGGGGATTAACGGCAGGCATTGTGGTTTCAGCGGCTGATGTTGTGGTTTCCCAGCTGCCATTGGTGTTTAGCGGCTGGCATTGGGGTTTCGCAGCTGACATTGGGGTTTAGTGGCTAGCGTTGGGGTTTAGCGACTGGCGTTGGGGTTTAGTGGCTGGCGTTGAGGTTTAGCGACTGGCATTGGACCTTAGCGGCTGTCGTTGGGGTTAGCAGCTGGCAGATTATAGGGGGTGGCATTGAGGCTTAGCTTGTGGCAGGCGTTGTGGTTTCTCAGCTGGCGTTGGGGCATCGTGGCTGGCGTTGGGGTTAAAGGCTGCCATTGGAGTTTAGCAGCTGGCGTTGGAGCTTAGCGGCTGGCATTGTGGTTTAGCGGCTGGTGTTGTGGTTTAGCGGCTGGCGTTGGGGTTAGCGGCTGGCATTGGGGTTAGCGGCTGTCGGTTGGTGTTGGGGTTAGCGGCTGGCATTTGGGTTAGCGGCTGGCGTTGGGGTTAGCGGCTGGCGTTGGCTTTCGTGGCTGGCGTTGGGGTATTGTGGCTGTCGTTGGGGTTTAGTGGTTGGCGTTGGGGTTAGCGGCTGGCGTTGGGGTTAGCGGCTGGCGTTGGGGTTTCGCGGTTGGCGTTGGGGTTTAGCGGCTAGCGGTGAGGCTTAGTGGCTGGCGTTGGGGTTTCGCTGCTGGCGTTGGGGTTTTGCGGCTGACATTTGGGTTAGTGGCAGGCGTTGGGGTTTAGCTGCCGGCGTTGAGGTTTCGCCGATGGCGTTGTGGTTTAGGGGCTGGCGTTGTTGTTTTGCGGCTGGTGTTGTGGTTTCGCCACTGGCATTGGGGTTTAGCGGCTGACATTTGCGTTTAGTGGCAGGCGTTGGGGTTTAGCTGCCGGCGTTGAGGTTTCGCGGATGGCGTTGTGGTTTAGGGGCTGACGTTGGGGTTTTGCGGCTGGTGTTTTAGTTTCGCCGCTGGCGTTGGGGTTTAGCGGCTGGTGGGGTTAGCGGCTGTCATTGAGGTGTCGCGGCTGGCGTTGATGTTTAGCGGCTGGCGTTGGGGTTTTGCATCTGATGTTGGGGCACAGCGGCTGGCGTTGGGGCATAGCAGCTGGCATTGGGGCTTAGCAGCTGACGTTAGGGCTTAGCGGCTGGCGGGGTTTAGCGGCTGGCACTGGGTTTTTGCGGATGCCGTTGGGGTTTAGCGGCTGATATTGGGGTTTAGAGGCTGGCATTGGGGTTTCTCGGCTGGCGGGGCATTGGGGTTCAGCTGCTGGCATTGGTGTTTAGCGGCTGGCGTTGGGGCATCGTGCCCGGCGTAGGGGCTTAGCAGCAGGCATTGTGGTTTAGCGGCTGGTTTTGGTGTTTAGTGGCTTACGTTGGGGTTTTGCGGCTGGCATTGGGGTTTAGCGGATGGCATTGGGGTTTCGCGGCTGGCATTGGACCCTTAGCGGCTGTCGCTGGGGTTAGCGGCTGGCGGATGTTAGGGGGTGGCATTGGGGCTTAGCTGGAGGCGTTGGGGCATCGCAGCTGGCGTTGGGGCATCGTGGCTGGCGTTGGGGCATCGTGGCTGGCATTGGGGCATCGTGGCTGGCGTTGGGGTTTAGTGGCTGACGGGGTTTAGAGGCTGGCGTTGGGGTTTAGGGGCTGATGGGACTTAGTGGCTGGCATTGGGATTTTGCGTCTGGCATTGGGGTTTTGCGTCTGGCGTTGCAGTTTCGCGTCTGGCGTTGGGGTTTCGCGGCTGGCGTTGGGGTTTAGTGGCTGGCGTTGGGGTTTAGTGGCTGGCTTTGGGGTTTCGCGGCTGGCATTGCGGTGTTGCGGCTGGTGTTGCGGTGTTGCTGCTGGCGTTAGGGTTTAGCGGCTGGCAGATTTTAGTGGGTGGCATTGCGGCTTAGCTGCAGGCGTGGTTTCTAAGCTGGCGTTGGGGTATTGTGGCTGGCAATGTGGCATAACGGCTGGCGTTCAGGTTTCGCGACTGGCATTGGGCCTTAGCAGCTGTCGTTGGGGTTAGTAGCAGGCAGATTTTAGGGGGTGGCATTGGAGCTTAGTGACTGGTGTTAGGGCTTTGCAGCAGGCATTGTAGTTTCCTAGCTGGCGTTGTGGTTTCCTAGCTGGCGTTGTGGTTTCCTAGCTGGCATTGTGATTTCCTAGCTGGCGTTGGGGCATAGCGGCTGGCATTGGGGCATAGTGGCTGGCGTTGGGGCATAGTGGCTGGCGTTGGGGCATAGTGGCTGGCGTTGGGGCATAGTGGCTGGCGTTGGGGCATAGTGGCTGGCGTTGAGGCATAGTGGCTGGCATTGGGGCATAGCGGCTGGCGTTGGGGTTTAGCGGCAGGCGTTGTGGTTTCAGCGACTGATGTTGTGTTTTCCCAGCTGGCGTTGGGGTTTCGCAGCTGGCATAGATATATAGAAACATAGAAAATAGGTGCAGGAGTAGCCGATTCGGCCCTTCGAGCCTTCACCGCCATTCAATATGATCATGGCTGATCATCCAACTCAATATCCTGTACCTGCCTTCTCTCCATACCCCCTGATCCCTTTAGCCACAAGGGCCACACAATTCCACAGATTCACCATTCTCTGTGTGAAAAATGATTTTCTCATCTCAGTCCTAAAAGACTTCCCCCTTATCCTTAAACTGTGACCCCTTGTTCTGGAGTTCCCCAACATCAGTAACAATCTTCCTGCATCTAGCCTGTCCAACGCCTAAAAGTCTCTATAAGATCCCTGCTCAATATTCGAAATTCCAGCGAGTACAAGCCGAGTCTATCCAACCTTTCTTCATATGGAAGTCCTGCCATCCCAGGAATCAGTCTGGTGAACCTTCTCTGAACTCCCTCGATGGCAAGAATGTCTTTCCTCAGATTAGGAGACGAAAACTGAACACAATACTCCAGGTGTGGCCTCACCAAGACCCTGTACAACTGCAGTAGAACCTCCCGGCTGTTGTACTCAAATCCTTTTGCTATGAATGCCAACATACCATTTGCTTTCTTCACAGCCTGCTGCACCTGCATGCCTACTTTCAATGACTGGTGTACCATGACACCCAGGTCTCGTTGCATCTCCCCTTTACCTAATCGGGCATTGGGTTTTAGTGGCTGGCGTTGAGGTTTAGCGGCTGGCGTTGGGATTTTGCGACTGGCATTGGACCTTAGCGGCTGTTGTTGAGTTTAGTGGCTGGCGGATTTTAGTGGATGGCTTTGGGGCTCAGCTGCAGGCGTTGTGGTTTCGCAGCTGGCGTTGGGGCATCATGGCTGGCATTGGGGTTAACGGTAGGCGTTGGTGTTAGCGGCTGGCATTGTGGCATAACGGTTGGCGTTGGGGTTTAGCAGCTGGCGTTGGAGCTTAGCCGCCTGCTTTGAGGCTTAGCGGCTGGGTGATTTGCGGCTGGCGTTGGGGTTTTGCAGCTGGCATTGGGGCATAGCGGCTGGCATTGGGGTTTCACGACTGGCATTGGACCTTAGCGGCTGTCGTTGGGGTTAGCGGCTGGTGGATTTTAGGGGGTGGCATTGGGGCTTAGCGGCTGGCGTTGGGGCATAATGGCTGGCATTGGGGCATAGTGGCTTGCGTTGGGGTTTTGCGGCAACTGTTGGTGTTTCATGGCTGACGTTGTTGTTTTGCGGCTGGCGTTGGGGTTTAGCGGCTGGCGTAAGGTCTTAGCTGCTGGCGTTGCGGTTTCCCAGCTGGCGTTGTGGTTTCCCGGCGGACGTTGGGGTTTTGTGGCTGGCGTTGGGGTTTAACGGCTGGCGTTAGGGTTTTGCGATGGGCATTGGACCTTAGCGCCTGGCATTGGGGTTTCGCGGCTGGAGTTGGCGTTTTGCAGCTGGCGTTGGGGTTTAGTAGCTGGCGTCGTGGTTTAGGAGCTGGCGTTGAGGTTTAGCGGCTGACGTTGGGGCAAAGCTGCTGCCGTTGGGGTTTTCGCGGATGGCATTGGAGATCCGCGGCTGACGTTGTGGTTTGGGGGCTGGTGTTGTGGTTTAGGGGCTGGGGTTGCGGTTTAGCGGCTGGCGTGGTTTACCTGCAGGCGTTGGGGTTTCCCTGCAGGCGTTGGGGTTCAGAGGCTGGCGTATTGGTTTAGAGGCTGCCGTTGGGATTTTGCAACTGACATTGGGGTTTAGCGGCTGGCATTGGGGTTTTGCGACTGGCATTGGACCTTAGCGGCTGTCGTTGGGGTTAGCGGCTGGCAGATTTTAGGGTGTGACATTGGGGTTTCGCGGCTGGTGTTGGGGTTTTGCGGCTGGCGTTGGGGTTTAGGGGCTGGCGTTGAGGTTTTGCGGCTGGCATTTGGGTTTACCGGCTGACGTTGGGGTTTAGTTGCCGGCGTTTAGGTTTAGCGGCTTCCATTGGGGTTTAGGGGCTGCTGTTGGGGTTTTGTGGCTGGTGTTGTGGTTTCGCCGATGGCATTGGGGTTAAGCGGCTGGTGGGGTTAGCGGCTTTCATTGAGGTATCGCGGTTGGCGTTGATGTTTAGCAGCTGGCGCTGGGGTTTCGCGTCTGGCGTTGGGGCATAGCGGCTGGCGTTGGGGCATAGCGGCTGGCGTTGGGGCTTAGCTGCTGGCGTTGGGATTTCGCGGCTGGCGTTGGGGTTCCGCGGTAGGTGTTAGGGTTTAAGGGCTGCCGTTGGGGCGGCGGCTGATGTTGGGGCTTAACGGCTGGCGTTGGGGCTTAGCGGCTGGTGTTGGGGCTTAGCGACTGGCGTTGGGGCTTTGCGGCTAGCGTTGGGGCTTAGCGGCTGGCGTTGGGGCTTTGCGGCTGGCGTTGGGTTTTTGAGGCTGGTGTTGGGGTTTAGCGGCTGGCGTTGGGGTTTTGTGGCTGGCGTTGGGGCTTTGCCCCTGGCGTTGGGGCTTTGCTGCTGGAGTTGGGATTTCGCGGCTGGCGTTGGTGTTCTGCGGTAGGCGTTAGTGTTTAGGGGCTGCCGTTGGGGTGGCAACTGGCGTTTGGGCATAACGGCTGGCGTTGGGGCTTAGCGGCTGGTGTTGGGGCTTAGCGGCTGGCATTGGGGCTTAGCGGCTGGCGTTGGGGCTTAGCGACTGGCGTTGGGGCTTTGCGGCTGGCGTTGGGGCTTAGCGGCTGGCGTTGGGGCTTTGCGGCTGGCGTTGGGTTTTTGCGGCTGGTGTTGGGGCTTAGCGGCTGGCGTTTGGGCTTAGCGGCTGGCGTTGGGGCTTTGCGGCTGGCGTTGGGGCTTAGCGGCTGGCGTTGGGGCTTAGCGGCTGGCGTTGTGGCTTAGCGGCTGGCATTGGGGCTTAGCGGCTGGCGTTGGGGCTTTGCGGCTGGCATTGGGTTTTTGCGGCTGGCGTTGGGACGTTGGTGTTTCGCGGCTTGTGTTGTGGTTTAGCGGCTGGTGTTGTGGCTTAGCGGCTGGCGTTGGGGCATAGCGGCTGGCGTTAGTGTTTAGGGGCTGCCGTTGGGGTGGCAACTGGCGTTTGGGCATAATGGCTGGCGTTGGGGCTTAGCGGCTGGCGTTGGGGCTTAGCGGCTGGTGTTGGGGCTTAGCGGCTGGCGTTGGGGCTTAGCGACTGACGTTGGGGCTTTGCGGCTGGCGTTGGGGCTTTGCGGCTGGCGTTGGGTCTTTGCGGCTGGCGTTGGGTCTTTGCGGCTGGCGTTGGGTCTTTGCGGCTGGCGTTGGGGCTTTGCGGCTGGCGTTGGGGCTTTGCGGCTGGCGTTGGGGCTTTGCGGCTGGCGTTGGGGCTTAGCGGCTAGCGTTGTGGCTTAGCGGCTGGCATTGGGGCTTAGCGGCTCGCGTTGGGTCTTTGCGGCTGGCATTGGGTTTTTGCGGCTGGCGTTGGGGCGTTGGTGTTTCGCGGCTTGTGTTGTGGTTTAGCGGCTGGTGTTGTGGCTTAGCGGCTGGCGTTCGGGTTTAGGGGCTGGCGTTGGGGTTTCACGGCTGCCGTTGCAGTTTTGTGGCTGGCGTTGGGGCTTAGCGGCTGGTGTTGTGGCTTAGCGGCTGGCGTTCGGGTTTAGGGGCTGGCGTTGGGGCTTAGTGGCTGGTGTTGGGGTTTTGCGGCTATTTCAGTGCTCTCCTTGTTTGGCATTTTGTCCCTGTCACCTTGAGCCTTTCGCACACTCAATCCATGTGCTAATCATACCTCACATGTAACACCTATTTACTTGCTGGTTTTGTCCTGCATGCCTCTGACGCCAGCCGCGAAACCCCAATCTCTCAAACCTCATCTCTCAATCAGGAGTCCAATATTTCCCTCTCTCCCACCCATATCTCTCCCTCTAGTTTTATAATTCAGTGTTCTCCTTATTTGGTATTTTGTCCCTTTCACCTTGAACCTTTGGCACTCACTCCATCCATATGTTAATCACGCCTCACATGTATCATCAATTTACATGCTGGCTTCGTCCTGCGTTCCTCTGCCTCTTTTCACTCTCTTTCAGTCTGAGGAAAGTTCCTGTCCTGAGATGTCATCTGTCCATTCCACTTGTGGTCAGGCAGATTGTGCCTGAACTGCTGAATTCCTCGAGCACTTTGGATTTAGTCAGAGCCATATTCCCCGGTTAAAGTAATTGTAGGAGCCAACTACAGGGAAAGTAGAGTTTGAATGTTTGTGGTGTATTAATTTTGCTGTTTTGCAAATCTTTATCAACTCTATCAGGATCTGGTCTTTATGGACATGGCATTAAGGTACGGCCCCTGTTTCAAACCGTCTCTTGGGTTTCAGTGTTTGGGGAAAGATTGGGCAGCACAGTGGTAGAGTTGCTGCCTCCCAGCGCCAGAGACCTGGGTTCAATCCTGACGTTTTGCCTGTACAGAGTTTGTATGTTCTCCCTGTGACCGTGTGGGTTTTCTCCGGGTGTTTTGGCTTCTTCCAACATGCCAAAGACATTCAGATTTGGAGGTTAATAGGTTTTAGCAAACTGTCCCTAGTGTGTAGTGTCTTAATTTGAGGAAGTATATTATTGCTATTGAGGGAGTGCAGCATAGGTTTACAAGGTTAATTCCCGGGATGGTGAGAGAATGGAGCGGCTGGCTAGTATACTCTGGAGTTTAGAAGGATGACAGGATATCTTATTGAAACATATAAGATTGTTTAAGCGTTTGGACAAGCTAGAGGCAGGAAACATATTCCAGATGTTCGGGGAGTCCAGAACCAGGGGCCACAGTTTAAGAATGAGGGGAAAGCCATTTAGAACGTAGACGAGGAAACACTTTTTCTCACAGAGAGTTGTGAGTGTATGGAATTCTCTGCCTCAGAGGGCGGTGGAGGCCGGATCTCTGGATTCTTTCAAGAGAGAGCTAGATAGGGCTCGTAAAGATAGCAGAGTCAGGGAATATGGGGAGAAGGCAGGAACGGGGTACTGATTGGGGATGATAAGCCATCATCACATTGAATGGCGGTGCTGGCTCGAAGGGCCGAATTGCCTACTCATGCACCTATTGTCTATAGTCTATTGTAGGATAGTGCTAGTGTACGGGGCGATTGCTGGATTGTGCAGACTCAGTGGACAAGAGGGCCTGTTTCCACACTATCTCTGAACTAAATACATTATTTTGTATTCAACGTTCTTTCAATTCAGGGTGCTGGAATTTTCAACAAAAGCAACAGTGCTGGGGGATCTTGGTGGGTCCGCCAGCATCAGTGGAGCAAATGGATAGATGTATCTGGTTGGAATCCTTCAGACTAGAGTGGGGGAAAGCTGGGAAAGTGAGGTGGGGTGAGGCAAAGCTTAGCGAGTGATGGGTGGATAAGGTGAGGGGGTGATTGTGGAGTAAGTGACAAAGGCTAGAAATGCAAAGATGAGAATGTTTCAGAAGGAGAGGAGGCGTGAAATGTAAAGCTTGAGGGAGGTATACGGGTGTAATGGGACAGGGTAGGGGTGAAGAAGGTAAAAGGGAAATATGGGACTTTGAAAGGGAGATGAGCATACTGATGGAAACTCCCCTCTTACCCTGCACCACCACCCTGGTGTCCACACTTCCCCAAAACCTCAGTCACTGTTCCTACCTCTGTGTACGCTCCTCTCTCATCCCCGAGTCTTATATTTTCCTCCTTCTCCTTGCACCCATATCCATCCCTCTGGCTTTACATTTCAATGCTCTCATCTCCTTATCTGATAACCTTTGTCTCCTTTTCACCTCCACTTAGTCCATCCATCTTGCAACCACCCCCTCATCTATATCCACCTAAATAAAAGAAAAAAAACAGCAATTTAAAAAAGACAGCACACAACAGTAAATTGGTACAGTAAGTTAGTCCCGAGTGAGATAGGAGTTTACAGTCCTAATGGCCTCTGGGAAGAAACTCCTTCTCATCCTCTCTGATTTAACAGCATGGCAACGGAGGTGCTTGCCTGACCGTAGCAGCTGGAATAGTCTGTTGCTTTGGTGGAAGGGGTCCCCCATGATCTTGTTGGCTCTGGATTTGCACCTTCTGATGTGGCTGGCATTGGTGTTTTGCAACTGGCCTTGGGGTTTTGTGACTGGGGTTTAGTGGCTGGCGCTGGGGCCTAGTGGCTGGCGTTGGGGCTTAGCGGCTGGCGTTGTTGTTTCGCGGCTGGCGTTGTTGTTTCACGGTGAATTTGCGGTGAATTTGAACTCCATATCAGCAGGAAAAACACTGCAGGTTTGTATGGGGCCCAAATCACATTTTCACAACGTAAAATTAGATTAAAGCCATCCCAAGAAGCAAGATTATATGTAAAATACACGACTTGCCCTTTGTTTTGTCCCCTTCTTGTGATCCGTCACATTGAGAGCGTTAGAAGTCCCTTTTTATTTTAATCTCATTATTAAATTGTCTCTCGATTTAAAAAAAAAGCAGGAATGGGAGTCCGATTGATTTTTCTTCAGCAGCTAGCAGCCCGAGGAAATCCGCCTCCGACAGGCAGTAGAAAACTGGATTTTAATCCCGCCCCCCCCACTCAAAGGTGCCAAAGTCGTGCGCACGGCCAGTGGCAGAACTGCAGCGCCGCTGAAGATAAGTTTTGTAACATCACTATACCATGCAAAGAATTTCACTGCGATTTGTCACATGTGACAATAAAGCATTCATTCATTAATTTATTATGAACTTGAACTCCAAGTTCCATCTATACATCCATGCTGTTGAGGGTCTTCCCATTAACTGAATACCATCCCCTTACATTCAACATCCCAAAGCACAACACCTGGAGAAAACCAAAGATTTTGTAAAAAATGCACGCAGGTCATGGGGAGAATGTACAAACTCCATATGGTCAGGATGGAACCCGGGTCTCTAGCGCTGTAAGCCAGTAACTCCACCACGATGCCACCGTGCTGCCCATAAAATGCTGCCCATGTAGCTCAACAAAATAACCCCTGTTCCCATACCTAGTCTAACAAAGGAGAGTTGTGTGTGGGTTGGGGAAGAAGTGCGCGTTTATTGAGTGTGTGCGCACACTGTGAGTGTGCTGACGGGACCTCACCTTGGACCAGAAATGTAGCAGCTTTTCCGGCTTATCCCCCAACTCCCTCTCCCAATGCTGAGGTGGCCCCATTTAGTTTACTTTGGAGATGTGGCATAGAAACAGGCCCTTTGGCCCACCATGTCCTTATCAATCATCCATTCACACTAGTTCTATGTTATCCCACTTCCTCAACCACTCCCTACACACTAAGGGCTATTTACAGAGGCCATTTAACCTACAAACCTGCATATCTTTGGGATGTGGGAGGAAACTGGAGAAGAAACCCACTTGATCACAGTGAGAACATACAAACTCCACACAAAGAGCACCTGAAGTCAGCATTATACCTGGGCCTCTGGCTCCACCAGCTAGACCATTGTGTCGGCCATGCTTCTTACATCCGCTGAGCGACCAACCCTTCCCATTGTCCATCCACCCTGGGACCCTGGATGTCTCAGTTCTGACTCTCCAATCTTCTCTTTCCACCTTTTCACCAAATCCTGCCAACTACGCCATCAATGTAATGATACAAGCAGGTTTTCCAAGATCTAGATCAATGATGGGAGAATATTTCATAGAAACATAGAAAACAGGTGCAGGAGTAGGCCATTCCGCCCTATGAGCCAGTACTGCCATTCATTATGATAATGGCTGATCATCCTAACTGTTCCTGCTTTCTCCCCATATCCCTCTATTCCATTATCCCTAGGAGTTATATCTAACTCTCTCTTCAAAACATCCAGTGAATTGGCAGAGAATTCTACAGATTCTCAACTATCTGGGTGAAAATGTTTTTCCTCGTCTCAGTCTTAAATGACCTACCCTTATTCTTAAACTGTTACAAAAAAAAGGTTCAAGGTAACAAAGAGCTGTTGATTATAGTAAAATACAGGAAAAGGAATCAAAGGGACCTTCTGCTCCTCGCGCCTTCACATGCGAGTGGTTGCTGGTAGCAACGAGTATCCCGGCCTCTTCCCATCGGAGACTCTGCTTGGGACGGCAGGTCTGGGAACTCGAGGGTCTGGCACCAGGTGAAATCCTGTCAGCTCACACACAGTGTGCATACATGCTCAATAATCCTGCGTTTCTTCACCAACCTACACTCAACTATCCCTTGTTAGATTAGCTATGGGAACAGGAGTTATTTAGTTGAGCTACAGCTCGGACGTCGCTGGCAAAAAACGTTTGTCTTGTCTTCCTGCTATCTGTTCTCAAGCTGTGTGATCTGAAATCCCATGATTTACTGGTTCTTCCGAGTTTAGTTTAGTTTACAGATACACGGCAGAAACAGGCCCTTTGGCCCACCGAGTCTGTGATCCCCGCACACTGGGGACAATTTACAATTTTACTGAAACCAATTACTGTGCAAATCTGTACATCTTTAGAGTGTGGGGGGAACCCGGAGAAAACCCATGCAGGTCATGGGGAGAACATACAAACTCCATGCAGACAAGCACCTGTGGTCATGATCGAACCCGGGTCTCCAGCGCTGCAACTCTACCGCAACGCCACCACGCTGTCCTGAATGTGAACACAATTATTTTCCAAAGTCCACACTGTTTTCCAAGCGAGCCTGCTGCCTCCATCAATGCTTATAGCTGAGAAGCATATTTTACTTGTTGCATTACTTTGGTATAACATGAAGCCCAGATGATTGGCCTTTACCCTTGCACTCCGTGCTGAGGAGAGGGGCCGGAAGGACGTTTGAGAGACAGAGGAGATCGTCTTCTTGGGCAACAGGACTACAACTGCCCTGTGCCATGAGAGCCCCTGCGTCATGCCTTATGCATCTCTGCCCTGCGACTACAACTGCCCTGTGCCATGAGAGGGCCATGTTCCCGGTCACCAGGCTCTCCCTCAGCACCTTCATGTAATCGCCTCTCAGGACATCCCACAGGTTACAAGGAGCTCCACCATCAGCCCGTCCAGTCCTGGGGACGTGCCTCTCCTGAGCTGGTGGAGGGCATCAGGCAG
This sequence comes from Okamejei kenojei, assembly GCA_035221665.1. Classification (NCBI taxonomy): domain Eukaryota; kingdom Metazoa; phylum Chordata; class Chondrichthyes; order Rajiformes; family Rajidae; genus Okamejei; species Okamejei kenojei. The sequence continues at coordinate 128,350,043 of CM069135.1, forward strand.
GTCTTCCAACATTAGGACAGCATTTCGGTGTGCGGCTGACTGGCGGTGGGCCCTCGCGTAGTAACAACCGTGTACCCTCGTTGGACGCATCTGAACATGATCACAAGACAGGACCATCTAATGCCACTAATGTATCTGCCTCTTCTCCAGAGAGAAGGGTGAAGCACGGTCCCAATCATACAGCGTGTGGATTCGGCAACCTCACTCAGTGACTCAGGACCACTCAAGATGCAAGTTCCTCAGCACTTCCTTCTGCTCTTTTTTTTTACAAGATGAGGTTTATTCCAACTATAACATTCGGGGTTTTTTTCCAAAACTCAACTTTATTCAGAATAAAAATCCGCAAACTACTACCACATCAACCTGCCCATGGATCTGCTTCGAGGATCCAGGGTACTAATCCTTTGGGAAAAGTCTGCTTTGGGATACGGAGACTGACAGCGGGGGTGGGCAATACTAAAAGGGAACACGTCCTGATTCCGATACCAATGCAGGTTGTGTGCTTAAAGCAGAATTCAGAACTGGTTTATTCACAGAAGATAGGGGGTTGTGGTGGGAGGAAGATATTCTGGCTGGAGGTCTGTGACCAGTGGACTTCTACAGGGATCTGTGCTGGGACCTCTGCTGTTTGATTCATATAAATGACTTGGACATAAATTTAGATGGGATGGTGAGTAGGTTTGCGGACGACACCAAAATTACAGAAGTTGCAGACAGTGAGGAAGGCTGTCAGAAGATACAGTGGGATATAGATCAGCTGCAGAAATGGGCAGAGAAAAGGCAGATGGAGTTAAACCCGAGCAAGTGTGAGGTATCGCACTTTGGGATGTTGGACGTAAGGGGAAAGAATACAGTTAATGGCAAAGACCCTTCATAGCAAAGATGTGCAGAGGGATCTTGGAGTTCATAACTCACTGAAGGTGGCAGCACAAATTGATAGGGTGGTAAAGAAAGTAGATGGTCTGCTTGCCTTCATTGCAAGGGGCATTGAATATAAGAGTCTGGATGGAAGTCATGATGCAGATATATATGTTTTTGGTGAGGCCACATTTGGAATATTGTGTGCAGTTCTGGTCGCCCCATTACAGGAAAGTTGTGTAGGCTTTGGAGAGGGTGCAGAGGAGGTTTCCCAGAATGCTGTCTGTATTAGAGGGCTTCAGCTTCAGGGAGAGGTTGGATAGAACATCAGAGGTTGAGGGGAGAGTTGATAGAAGTGTATAAAATGATGAGATACATAGATAGGGTATTGTGGGGTGACTGACGGGAATTGTCCGGGAGAGGCACTGACCCTTCTAATATTCCTGCTTTAGCTTGTGCTCTCAGTGACAAATAGGTAGATGGGTTCTGTAGACGGGCAACTCCCAGGGTGGAATGTAATGTAAGGGTTCACCAAAGAGGCTTTGCAGCAACGATGGAGTTGTCTGCTAACAGCACCACGTGCCCACAAGCTTCTGGCTTAGAAACAGTTTGATGTGTTGGAAAATGCTTGGGCTCAATTAGAAGCTCCCAGTAAATCATGTGTCACGAGTGGTCCAGATAAGATTAACTTTTCATTCGAGACTACTCAGTGCTTGATTTAACTTTGTGTTTTATAAATATAGCTAACTTTTATTTGTGGGGGGGGGGTGGGGGGGGAGAGGGGGAGAGTAAGTAACTCAGCGGGTCAGGCAGCAATTGTGGAAGAAAGGAATAGGTGACATATCAGGTCAGAATCCTGGAGGTATCATCGGTATAAACCAGCATCTGCAGTTCCTTCCCACACACATGGCCATGGGGATATTTGTCTGCCTGTCAACATTTGGGCTGTTTGTGTACTCAGTGAGTCAGCCCTCACAACAGTGATGTTGGGTGTCTGGGCTCTCTGTCCCAGAAGCTTTGAGAACTGCCTTTGAATCACTGTCCCAGCCAAGGAGTTTAAATAATCAGAAGTGTTTTAGCAGCTATAATTGTCCCCATTGTGATTCTGCAAAGTTTACTTTGAATAATGAAAGTAGGGTTTTGCCGGACTGCTATGTGTGGTGCGGATTCTCTGTAACCGATGTTTACCAATTCCACCATTTGACCATTCAGGTTCACACAGGCTGACCACTTCAAAAACAGAGTAGTCAAGTGTGAAGATTGGGGTAAAATGATCAAAGATTTTGAACTCCTGGGATGTGACACTTGTCCAAAGCCTATCGGCCTCACGTTGCTGCTGCAGGGACTGTTTGAGAGCGGCTGCATTCTGTGCAGCATCAAGCCCACACTCAGAGCGTGTCTGTGTCTGCACTTCCATCACTGGCTGGTACACTCCGTAAATAGTGAGAGGAGCCAGAGTCTGTCCTGTGGAGGAACCTCAACTCCGTTCCTCAGAACCAAGCGTGAGGGACGGGTTTTGCTCCCAAAACACTTGTCCAAAGGCACTGGTGCAGCAACCTCGCTGACAGTGTGTGAGATGTAGCCCTGCTCCCCCCCCCCCCCCCCCCATCCCTTCCATTCGCTCTGCTCTCCCTGAACCAGCAGCAGGCCCGTACGAAGCTTTCCAAAAAGGGCGGTGGCATGACAGGATTACAAAAAATGAATGTGGAACAATGTGTGCGCTGCGCACATCATGAGCGCAAAGCGTGAAGTACCTCGATGCCAGGGTCCAGGGCCCGCTTAAGGGCCCTGGAAGCTCTGGGGTTTTAGATGCTTCTGATGCATTCTGAGCCTTATTTTGGGGCATTTTTGCACCAAATCTTTAACCAATATTTCCGAAATTAACAGGAATCTGAGAGGTAGCTTTTTCACACAAAGGGTGCTGGGTGTATGGAACGAGCTGCCAGAGGAGGTAGTTAAGGCTGGGACTAACCTAATGTTTAAGAGACATTTGGACACGTACATGGATAGGACAGATTTAGATGGATATGGCCCAAACGCGTGTGAGTGGGACTAGTTTAGATGGGACATGTTGGTCGGTGTGGGCAAGTTGGGCTGATGGGCCTGTTTCCACACTGCATCATTCTATGACTAAAAAGTTACGAAGAAAAAGCATGTAGATAAGTAGAGCAGATTTGAAAGAGGAGTGAAATGTCAAGGCAGAGGAGGTTTATGGGTGGAAAGTGTGGGCTTGGGCAGATGGGTGAAGGGAAAATAGACACAAAGTGCTGGAGTAACTCAGCGGGTCAGGCAGCATCTCTGGAGAACATGGATAGATGACATGTCACAGAGTCCTGGAGTAACTCAGTGGGTCAGGCAGCATCTCTGAGAAAAGGTATAGATTATATTTTGGGTCAAGACCTTTCTTCAGTAATATTCACGATGTGACATGCATAGACATTCCTGAATGGTACCCAAACTATTGTGAGCTACTTTGTTATGGTGTTTACCCTCTCCTCTAACGGAGATTGATAGATTCTTGATTGATACAGGTGTCAGGGGTAATGGGGAGAAGGCAGGAGAATGGGTTTGAGAGGGAAAGATAGATAGAGTCATAGAGTGATACAGTGTGGAAACAGACCCTTCAGCCCAGCATGTCCCATCTGCATTAGTCCTACCTCCCCATGTTTGACCCATATCCCTCCAAACCTGTCCTATCCATGTACCTGTCTAACTGTTTCTTAAATGTTGCGATAGTCCCTGCCTCAACTACCTCCCCTGGCAGCTTGTTCCATACACCTACCACCCTTTGTGTGAAAAACGTACCCCTCAGATTCCTGTTAAATCTTTTGCCCTTCACCTTAAACTTATGTCCTATGCTCCTCGATTCACCTTCTCTGGGCAAAAGACTCAACCATATCTATTCAAATCATGATTTTATACACCTCTATTAGATCATCCCTCATCCTCCTGTGCTCTATGAAATAGTGTCCCAGCCTACTCAACCTCTCCCTATAGCTCTGGCCCTCTAGTCCTGGCAACATCCTCGTAAATCTTCACTGGATCCTTTCCAGTTTGATGACATCTTTTCTATAACATGGTGCCCAGAACTGAATACAATACTCTGAATGCGGCCTCGCCATCTTCTTATGCAACTGCAACATGACCTCCAAACCTCTATACTCAGCCTGACCCGCTGAGTTACTCCAGCACTCTGTGAAACGTCACAGAACAGTGCAAGATTAGCCAGTTTGCAGATGATACAGAAGTGAGTGGTTTTGCATATAGTGAAGATAGTTGTGAAAGATTGCAGCAGGATCTGGTTCAATTAGCCAGGTGGGCAGAGGAATGGTTGATGTTTGCATGGGCCCTTGAAGGTCGTGTCACAGGTATAACTGGTGGTCAGAACGTATTTTGGCACTTTGGCCTTCATCAGTCAGAGTATTGAGTATAGAAGTTGGGAGATCATGTTGCAGTTGTATAAGACGTTGGTGAGACCTCATTTAGAATATTGTGTTCAGTTCTGGGCACCATGTTATAGGAAAGATGTCAAACTGAAAAGAGTACAGAGATCCCCATCCTGGATCCGCAAACTTGAGACGCTTGACAGAGGTGTCTGTGGAGGTGCAATCATTGGTGTGGCGAGAGTAGAGGAGGGGGAGAGTACGCATCTTGCGGTGCTCCTATGCTGAGCGTTTGCGGGTCCGAGATATGCTTTCCCGTCTCACATGCTGCTTCCTGTCTGTCAGAAAGCTGGTGATCCACCGACAGAGGGGTTCAGGCACAGTCAACTCAGAAAGTTTGGAGCGTATTTGCTCTGGCACAATGGTGTTGAATGCAGAGCTAGAATCAACAAAAAAATCCTCGCATAGGTCCCCTGGCGGTCTAGGTGCTGGAGGATGAAGTGCAGGCCCAGATTGACTGCGTCATCCACAGATCTATTGGCCCAATATGTAAAATGCAGAGGGTCCAGCAGAGGTATTGTGATATTTTTCAGCTTGGCCAGCATTAGCCTTTCAACGGTCCTCATGACTACAGAGGTCAGTGCGACAAGCCTAGTCATTAAGACCAGTAATCCTTACCTTTTTGGATACAGGGACAATAGTGGAGAATTTGAAGCAGGCAGGGACAGTGCATCTTTGCCGGGTCTGGTTAAAAATGAGTAATTGGGTGTTAAGTGATGATTGGAGTGGGGTGGGTGTAGTAAGGCCCAGTCTTTGCAGACTGAGGTCAGGCTGTGAGTGGGTGTAAAGTGTTGGTTGGGGTGGGAAAGGGTCCACTCTTTTCATACTTGAGTCTTGCCTTAAGTAGGTGTGAAGTGGTGAATGGGAAGGAGAGGGTGCAGGGTCCATTCTTTGGTTGTGTTTGTTGGGGAGGGGGTACCAGGGTTACGTTTCTGATTTTCAAACCTGCAGTGAAACTAATTCAGGTTGTTCGTCAGCTGACGATTGTCCAAAGAGCGGGCGGATTTCCTCTTATAGCTGGTGATTTCTTGCATGCCCTTCCAAACTGAAGAAGAGTCACTAGCTGAGAACTTGCTCCTCAACTTCACAGAGTACCTTTGCTTGGCAGCTCTGATTCCTCTTCTCAGCTCTTTATCGATTAGGCTATCTTTTAACTCTTTAAGCTATTGGCTTGACGCATATTTGCCCCCCCACCCCCACCAAATGGAAATGTTACATCTGTATAGAATTATGCCATTAAAATGTATATTTATGTCACAAACTATGGAATTTATATTTTTCAGTATTGTTATCAAGGAAAAGAAAGCAGTTCCAATTGTTTGATATTATTTGATATTGTTTAAAATTATTCATATGGTGGAGAAAATATAATAGCTCTAAAACCTACTTTAATTTTGCAATCTCACTAAATATATTCCCCCTTTCCCTCTTCCCTCCCCATCTCTCTCTCCCCTCCCTTCCCCTCTCTCTCTCTCCCCCTCCGGGGGACAGCGGGGGTGGTGTGGGCCCAGCGGGGGTGGGGTGGTGTGGGCCCAGCGGGGGTGGCGTGGGCCCAGTGGGGATGGGGTGGTATGGGCCCAGTGGGGGTGGCGTGGGCCCAGTGGGGACGGTGTGGGCCCAGTGGGGGTGGCGTAGGCCCAGTGGGAGTGGGGTAGTGTGGGCCCAGTGGGGATGGTGTGGGCCCAATGGGGTGGCATGGGCCCAATGGGGATGGTGTGGGCCCAGTGGGGTGGGGTGGTGTGGGCCCAGTGGGGTGGGGTAGTGTGGGCCCAGTGGGGGTGGGGTAGTGTGGGCCCAGTGGGGATGGTGTGGTCCCAGTGGGAGTGGGGTAGTGTGGGCCCAGTGGGGATGGCGTGGGCCCAATGGGGGTGGTGTGGACCCAGTGGGGATGGTGTGGGCCCAGTGGGGGTGGGGTGGTGTGGGCCCAGTGGGGGTGGGGTGGTGTGGGCCCAGTGGGGGTGGGGTAGTGTGGGCCCAGTGGGGGTGGGTTAGTGTGGGTCCAGTAGGGATGGTGTGGTCCCGGTGGGGTGGCGTGGGCCCGGTGGGGTGGCGTGTGCCCGGTGGGGATTGTGAGATACCCTTTATGCTCACAATAAAGACTAAATCCTGGAAGCAAGAGATTTCTTTATTTTACGAGTCTGCAGACCGGGTGCCTCTCCAACCTGAGACACACTGAAGCCAGGGAGATCATCCCCCTTTATACACAAAATCTTACATTCAATTTCTCCTCCGGACCTCTCTCCAATCAGAGTCGGAGGTACACAATCTGTAGGCACAACCCACCGTACATCCCCTCGCACCTCCCATATCATACATTGCATGTTCAAACATGTTCATGGTAATGAGCAATTTCTTGACCAGGGGTGTGTTGTAATATTCATTTATTCTATTAAGCATGCTCAATTGCTCATGACCTGGCCCAGTTTCCCTCACCTCCTAGTGAACCCCTTTCAGTTTTCCTATATCAGCACTAAAGCTAAGCTATAGTGACAAGGGTCCCATCCATCACTCCTTTCCACTGATAGGGATCTCTCTACATCACCCCCTTCTCTAGCTACACAATGAATCTCTTCTAACTCAAGGCCTCAAGGATGGGTCTGGCAATTTTCAGACACTGCTGTCAGAATCTCCTCTCCAGCCCCTCTCTGTTTGAATTCTCTTTAAAACTCCTTTCTTTAATAGGGTTTAATCACTTTATCCCTCACAATCCTCCCTTTTTCTTTTGCTACGCATACACTGATTAAACCCTCATTTTAAGTTCCTTCAATTCGAACTGACGTAACATCGTCCTAACCTTCTCCTCCTGTAAATCATAAACTTCCCCTGGCCGCATTATCATTATTTTCTGTATTTCCCCTTTCTCTCCCATAGGCATGACTACAGCCTGCATCTGACATACTTCTGGTAATAAGTTCCCTAAAACAAGGGATACAACAGGGGATGAAGATCAGTCCAGCCACTGCACATAGAAACACAAGTCCCACCGTTCTCCACCATGTTCCTCCAAGGATAGAATCCCACCATTGGGTTCCCATAATCGAATTCCACTTTTGTATTGGAACATGCGCCAACTTCCGGATCCCTTCTGATATGTCCATCACTGCCTGTCCATTATCATCGATGTTCAAACAGCAATTAGAGAGGTTGAATTTCCCGCATACCCCTCCTTCTTCTGCCAGGAGGTAATCTAGGGCTAACCTGTTCTGGTATATTGCTGCTCTCATCTGCGTCTGCTGCTTTGCCAGCATCTCCAGCGCCCCCGCAGTTTTGTTGGTAATTACCTCCAGTACTGCCTGTAGCCTTATGATCCGGTTTAACATATATACTGGTGTTCGGTAGCCCCAGGATCCATCTTAGAAACATAGAAACATAGAAACATAGAAATTAGGTGCAGGAGTAGGCCATTCAGCCCTTCGAGCCTGCACCGCCATTCAATATGATCATGGCTGATCATCCAACTCAGTATCCCGTACCTGCCTTCTCTCCATACCTCTGATCCCCTTAGCCACAAGGGCCACATCCAACTCACTCTTAAATATAGCCAATGAACTGGCCTCAACTACCCTCTGTGGCAGAGAGTTCCAGAGACTCACCACTCTCTGTGTGAAGAAAGTCTTCTCATCTCGGTCTTAAAGGATTTCCCCCTTATCCTTAAGCTGTGACCCCTTGTCCTGGACTTCCCCAACATCGGGAACAATCTTCCTGCATCTAGCCTGTCCAACCCCTTAAGAATTTTGTAAGTTTCTATAAGATCCCCTCTTAATCTCCTAAAATTCTTGTGCCCAAGTGGCTGGTCCGTAGTATGAGATGATTCTTGCTGGTGGCCACTCATCATCTTCCCATTCTCCAATGTCTATTTTCCTCTTTTTCCGATATAGGTCATCAAATACAGGTGTTCCTAACGACTGGCCTTCATTGGGATTTAACAGGAAGAATCCAGGTTGTACCAGTCCAATAAAACAAGTCCCACTCCAATTCATCGGTAACAGCGAGTATGCCTTGTATCCGCATATCCATAACAATCCTTCAGGGCCGGTCCACTAGAGGCAACCTTGTTCCATATATTTCGCAATACTGGGATCCCCAGATAAGGGTTATTCCCGGTGCAGTTCCATAGTCCGGCTGATTCCACTCCATCAATCTCCATCCGGATAGCGCAGTTTTTCCCATATTTCTTAGTTAGATACCATTTAGGCTCCTCTGGCCACCACACTCGGGACTGATTTGGCCACTGGGTGACGATGCGCTGGCAGGGGCTGCTGCCTACTAGGACGGCATCCTTTGCCCAGGGCCTAGCGATACACTCAGTCCCGACCGGAGCATCTGTCAGGACCCATACCTGGGGATCTCGGTCTTGTCCAATTGTCAGGTTCCACCCCATCAGGTCCCATATTTCAACAATGGATCCTCTCCACAGCCAACGTGAATTCATCAGCGGTCCTCCGCAGACCCAACAGTTAGTCACATTCAGGGTCCCAGCTATCCGGGTGGCCAAGTCCACAAACAGGTTTTTTTCTCCTTCAGGGATTTCGATCTGCTTCTTGATTTCTTCGTACAGTGTCTGGTGCACTTGAGGCTGAGTATGTGGGGGAGGGGGAGGCTTCGTGACTACTACCTTAGTAATCTCTTTCACTACTTCCTCCTTCGTCTTATCTATTGCCCCTTTTATGATCTGAGAAGGGAAAACTAACTGTACACAAACCCATCTCTCTCCCCTTGGGCAGGTAACGGCCCCAAACCTCCCTATATACCCCCTATTGCCTGCCATCAAATACTCCTTTCCCCCCTCTTTACAAATGATTCTATTCTTTTGGTCATGGCATGCTTTGTTCACATGGGAATGATAGGTAAATGATCTGGTTATTACCCCTCTGTATTGAATAGGATGATAACATTTATCACAATTATTAATACCTTTTACAACAATTACATACAAAGCAAACAATACCACGACTGCTCCTTTCATACTGTCAGTTATACATTCAATGCTTTTCTTTTTAAAATTACTGTTAGGGGTTTACCTCCCGGCTTCACCGTCCACTGTTCCTCCTCCTCAGGAACGGGTGGATCGACGGGTCCTTTTAACCCAGATCACGTGGGTCCACCCTTTTTCTTTTATTCGTATTGCTGTCTCGGTTGTCAGTAATACTAGGTATGGGCCGGTCCACCTGGGCTGGAGTTTCTCCTCCTTCCAATTTTTGACCAGTACCCAGTCGCCGGCCTTTACAGCATGTATTGGAAAGTCAAGTGGCGGGCTTTGAGCCAATAATCCTTTCGCTTTTAATTCTGTAAGGGAACGAGATACAGCAGTAAATAGTTCCTTGAGAATACATCACTGCCCTCTATGGTGGGTATTCCTTCTATCTTTCCCAAATAAGGTAACCCAAACAACATTCCATAGGGGGACACTGCTAACTTTGCATGGGGTCTCCGTTGCTTTTCTCAAAGCCTTTCTGTTTCCCTACTGCTCCAAACATATGCCAGACTCCATGTACATATGCTGCTCTTAAAGCCTTAATTTCCGCCAATTGAGCTAAGCAAGATTGCAGGCAAGCTTCCAATTTGATCCTGCGCTATAGCTTTTACTTCTTTAGATATTACTCGTCCAAAATTATTCTACCTGCTGCTGACAAAACAAAAACTTCTTCCTTGATACATCATGACCTCCTGTGCCATCTTTTCCAAGATAATTACAATGTCTCTTTCTCACATTGCTCCTCACTTGTGGAACAAACCAACAAATCATCCACATACTATATCAACACCTTCCAAATCTGCCTACAACATCTGATTAAAAACACGCCGCTAGTTTTTAAAACGCTGCCGCATCCTAGCCTAGGTGTATTTAATACCTCTTCTTAATGTTCTTATCATAGTTATGTTCACCATTATCTTAATATTATTATTAAGATCATTATTATTATTATTATTATTATTATTATTATTATTTCCTGATTATCGTACCTGTTCACATCCCCAACACACCTTATCCATTACCTTTCTCCTTACTAGCCTTGTCTGGGCTCAGATCCAGATTTATTTCACTCCCGATAGGGCATTTGAGAAAACACTCTCCCAAATACATTTATTATTGGCATGGAATCTCTGGCCCCTGTTTGGCTCTGTCATAGGACTCACTGTGTGTCGGTGCATCACTTATTCCAGACTTCAACCAGGTCTGTTGTTACTGACAACATTGTCTTTCCTTTTTCACGCTCTTTCTTTCTAAAGCAGTCTCATCAATTCATCCCTCTGCTTCCCACTTTAATCCTTTCTGATCTGCCTTCTTTCTCATTCTAAACTCAATGTCTTACTTCTCAGATAATTTATCCTCCTTTGCAAATTTATTCACCTTCCTTTTAAAATATTCCACTGACTTCTCGATCCTCATATTTTACCACCACCTCTTCTACCTCGGGTAATGTCATCACTTTCCCTTCTACCCCTGAGATTCTAACTTGTTTTTTTTTTTTACCCAATCTCATTCCTTCTGGTACCTTAGTTACACTTGATCTCTCTGCTCCCGAACCTACCATAAATATCATATCCTCTCCCTGGGGTCCTAATTTCAAGTTTACCAGAGGTTCCCGTGTGTATCCCATACACCCCAGGGAGCGGAACCCCTGACTCCCCTATTCTTCCTCCATGAGTGCGTACGACTGCACCTCCCGTCGTCGCTTAGGACATTCCCTCTTGAAATGACCCTCCTCTTTACAATAATAACACCAGGGTGGCCCCGTGTACCACCCTCCTGATCCTTGTTCCTTGTTTTCCCGGGGACCCCAACTTCGGTCCCTCCATTCAACCTCTTCCTCGTCCTCTAATACTACCGCTTCCCCTTCCCCGGTCTCCATGAGCACCCGGCTTTCTATCACCTTCAATTCCCCCCTTCTGTGCTACTTGCTGTACTGCTTGCAACATCATTTTTGCCTTTCCCTTCTGTTTCTCCTCATCCCGTCTTACATATACCTTTTGAGCCTCTGTTAACAACTGATTCAATGGTTTTTCATTCCAATCTTCCAATTTTTCCAATTTCTTTCTAATATCTGGCCATGATTTTGTTACAAAATTAACCTTCTGACCTGCGGTCGTATCACTGCTGGACATTCTTCCTTAATCTTTGTAAAAACACTGTCGGAAGTTCGTCCTTGTTCTGCTGATTTTCAAAAGCCCGTTCGAAATTCTGTCCCCTGGGAACGGCTTCTCTAATTCCCTTGATTATTATCTCCCTGAGATCTCTCACACTTCTGTTTGGTTACTTCAAGTCGGCGCATCAGCCTGCAACCCCTTCTCCTGCCTGTCTGACCATCTGTCTTTCTTCTGAAGTAAACAAACTTCCCAGTATCGACATCATTGTCTGCCAACTCCTTTTTTTTTCTCTCTCTCTGGGCCCCATTAATTTATTACCCTTCTCCAACCAGAATGTTTATCTAAACAAACCATAAAAGCTGCTTGTTGTTCAGCAATTAACTTATTTCTAATTTTGTTCAAACCATTCCCCCTACAAATACATACGACTAACAATTTGCCAAATTAACTTTACTGAAAAGAAATCTATAGAAGCCAAGCAACCTACATTTTCCAACTTCCCCTTTTTAAGTTGCGATGATTCAAAGCATTGTCCGTTACCTTACAATAACCTCCCCCATTGCTTACAATTCCTTAAAGGAACACACACAGACACCCTTACAACATGGCCCACAGCAAACAAACCTATCACATATACAAACTTCCTCATTCATACAAAACCGGTTTTTACATTAGTTCCATTCTTACTTCAATGAGATTGTTTGAAACAACTTAATATTTTTCATAAAAACATTTTTGGCCCTAGGAACTGATCTATTTGTTCAGCCAGTCCCAAGGGGTCGTCCAATAAACATTTCATCTCCCTTTTAAAGTTTCTCACCTCCATACTGGTGAGAGGCACATTTACAAATCCCATCCCCCCGACATTTCCCCCTAACGGGACCTCCCTAAGGGGCTTCATTCGAACAGACTGCCCTAATCCCTGTGCCTCTGCCCTCGTTTGAGATCGCGTCCTCCGATGACTGCCTGGGGCACTTGTCTCATCCTCGTCCTCACTTTTTATTCTCTCTTCCTTATCTGACTGGCTCTCTTCTTCATCTTGTACCTTCCGTAATTCTCTATGCTCCGTCTCCTCTGAGACAGAAGCGGACAGGTTTACTGCCTGGCTTAGTGCGCCTGCCTGACTCTGGCTTAGTGGGACCTCCTGGGCAGATGCAGCCGGCGCTGATGGGGGTATATTTGGGGGCTGGGATTCATATGGCGGGGGCAGTCTCCGTAGGTGATCATCACCAATTGGTGGCCAGTCAGGTTCATCCTGCTCTTTTTCCGTCTTTAACGGAAACATCCCCATTATTGGGTTTCCAGCACTGGGCATATTCCTTTTCTATTTGATTCAGCGTTTGTCTCTCATTCACAAAAACATTCAACGCCTGTCTCACCCAGTCCTCATTTGAACCCAACCGCGGCCACCACACTGCGCTCCCTCGAATAGGCTCCTTTGGCCACTCAAAATAACAAAACTTTATCATAGTTTCTCTACTCTTACCCCGGGTGTTCCCTTCACCCAATCCAACATTCGCCCCAACGGACTATCGGGCGGAATGTTAGGCTCCATATCAGTATGAGCCTCATCCCGGTTCCCCGGACCCTTACTTCTCCCGTTCCGGTTTCCCATTACCTTGTCGGACTATTCCCGTCCGACAAATCCCGATCGCCCAAGCAATACTTAATAGTCGTTTTTCTTACCTGGGTCCTGTGCACAAGAATCACTCGAACCGTCCCGTACGTATTTACCTTACACCCCCTCTTGCTTCCGGAGTCTTTTCCAGCGGATATCACTCGCTCAAACTGCTGATGGCAAGCAAGGAGATCAGAGACTGCTGAAATCAGCAGGGTGCACCTTCCCCTCCTTCCTTGCCTCCACCAAGCAGCCGGAGTGGCGATCGCGGACGAGCCCCCAATTTGTGAGATACCCTTTATGCTCACAATAAATACTCAAAGACTAAATCCTGGAAGCAAGAGATTTCTTTATTTTACGAGTCTGCAGACCGGGTGCCTCTCCAACCTGAGACACACTGAAGCCAGGGAGATCATCCCCCTTTATACACAAAATCTTACATTCAATTTCTCCTCCGGACCTCTCTCCAATCAGGGTCGGAGGTACACAATCTGTAGGCACAACCCACCGTACATTCCCTCGCACCTCCCATATCATACATTGCATGTTCAAACATGTTCATGGTAATGAGCAATTTCTTGACCAGGGGTGTGTTGTAATATTCATTTATTCTATTAAGCATGCTCAATTGCTCATGACCTGGCCCAGTTTTTCCCTCACCTCCTATTGAACCCCTTTCAGTTTTCCTATATCAGCACTAAAGCTAAGCTATAGTGACTAGGGTCCCATCCATCACTCCTTTCCACTGATAGGGATCTCTCTACATCACCCCCTTCTCTAGCTACACAATGAATCTCTTCTAACTCAAGGCCTCAAGGATGGGTCTGGCAATTTTCAGACACTGCTGTCAGAATCTCCTCTCCAGCCCCTCTCTGTTTGAATTCTCTTTAAAACTCCTTTCTTTAATAGGGTTTAATCACTTTATCCCTCACAGGATGGTGTGGGCCCAGTGGGGATGGTGTGGGCCCAGTGGGGATAGTGTGGTGTGGGCCCAGTGGGGATGGTGTGGGCCCAGTGGGGATGGTGTGGGCCCAGTGGGGAAGGGGTGGTATGGGCCCAGTGGGGGTGGCGTGGGCCCGGTGGGGGTGGGGTGGGCCCAGTGGGGGTGGGGTGGTGTGGGCCCAGTGGGGGTGGCGTAGGCCCAGTGGGGGTGCCGTAGGCCCAGTGGGGGTGGCGTAGGCCCAGTGGGGATGGTGTGGGCCCAGTGGGGGTGGGGTGGTGTGTGGGACCGGTGAGGGGGTGGCGTAGGCCCAGTGGGAGTGGGGTAGTGTGGGCCCAGTGGGGATGGTGTGGGCCCAATGGGGGTGGCGTGGGCCCAGTGGGGATAGTGTGGGCCCAGTGGGGGTGGGGTGGTGTGGGCCCAGTGGGGGTGGGGTAGTGTGGGCCCAGTGGGGGTGGGGTAGTGTGGGCCCAGTGGGGGGTGGGGTGGTGTGGGGCCCATTGGGGATGACGTGGGCCCAGTGGGGATGGCGTGGGCCCAGTGGGGGTGGTGGGCCCAGTGGGGATGGTGTGGGCCCAGTGGGGATGGCGTGGGCCCAGTGGGGGTGGTGGGCCCAGTGGGGATGGCGTGGGCCCATTGGGGGTGGTGGGCCCAGTGGGGATGGTGTGGGCCCAGTGGGGATGGTGTGGGCCCAGTGGGGATGGCATGGAATGTGGGGAAGAGACAGCGTCATTTTGCACCGCTTCCCCAACTGCGCAGGCGCAGATGGTCGCATTTTTTTCCTCACAAATCATCCAATGTCCGTCCGGAACCAGAATTTGGAGCGCTTTTCCGACAAAGTTGAAACGCTGATTTTTTTTTTCCCCAATTTTTTTTTTCCCTCAGGATTTTTTCTTACTCTGGGGGGAAAAAGGGGGGGTGCTGTTGCACCCAATGCACCCCCCTTCGTACGGCCATGAGCACTGTGTGTGTGGTGGGGGGGGGGGGGGGGTGTGCAGAGAGTACAGGCTGCAGCCCTTCCCCCTCCCTACCCCTCTTCTTGCTGCCGCAGTAGACAATATGTGTGAGGTGCAGAGAGTGCTGGCTGCCTTCCCTCTCTCTGCCGGGGGACAATCCGGCTTCACCCATCCCTACGAGACTCAGGGTCAGTTCTCGCTATGTTTATGCGGCACGGGAGCGGGTCGTCGATGGACGCTTCCTTTCCCGCTGGAACAGAGGGAGACAGATAGTAGATTTGTTTCTGCAAACCATCTGTTTCTACTAATGATGGTTTGATTTTGATTTATGGCCAATACAAATGAGTGCTGAATATTAAGTTAGTGTCTCTCACTGATAGGTCAGGTTTTTTAAATTTAATCAAAATAGACTTTATTCCGGTAAATAAGTATGTACAATACAGAAACCGTACAAAAACATTATCTGACATACATTCTGAGGCTATACATACATTCAATACTGTTTACACAAATCACAGTTGCCTCATTTTGTGGCCTGGAGTTTTTTAATCCCTTCAAGTTGTCTGATTTGATTTGTCTCAACTTCCATCCAGAGACACCCTCTGTCTAAGTGCAGTCAAGAGATGGTGGGGTCTGGTTGAAGACCTGTGGTGCAAATGTGGTGGAATTGGGTCAGTTGTGACTTTACTATCCCTCTGAATGTGTGTTTTGGATGGTGGCTGGTGGTGCACAGGTGGTTGTGGGTGTCTGTTGGTTTGGGGTCACCTATTCAGTTTACAAACACAGAATAGAAATGCCCTTCATCCCACCGAGTCCATGCTGACCATCTATCGCCCGTATAACTAGTTATCTGTCATCCCACTTTCTCATCCACTCCCTCTACACTAGAGGCAATTTACAGAGGCCAATAAACATGCAAACCTGCACGTGTTTGGAATGTGGGAGAAAACCAGAGCACCCGGAGAACACCCACGCGGTCACAGGGTGAACGTGCAAACTCCAAACAGACAGCATTGGAGGTCAGGATTGAACCCGGGTCTGTGGGGCAGCAGCTCTACCAGCTATGCCCACCATTCTCTAATGCCAATTCAATCCAGTGGTGTCCACGACTGGGCAACACCAAGTAATGTAGATGAACTTGAGGCTCAGTTAGAGGTTGGTAGATATGACATTGTGTGAATTACTGAGACGTGGATGCAGGAGGATCGGGCCTAGGAACTTAACATTCAGGGTTATACATCCTATAGAAAGGACAGGCAGGTGGGTAGAGGAGGGGGGGGGGGGGTAGCTCTGTTGGTGAGGGATGGAATTCAGTCCCTTGCGAGGGAAGACATAGGGACTGACGAGGTAGAGTCACTTTGGATTGAGTTGAGGAATTGTAAAGGCAAGAAGACACTAATTGGTGTTATCTACAGATCCCCAAATAGTAGTCCGGATGTAGGGTGTAAGTTGCAGCAGGAGTTAAAACTGGCATGTAACAAAGGCAATGCCACTGTGGTGATGGGGGATTTCAATATGCAGGTAAACTCGGAAAATCAGGTTGGTTCAGGACCACAAGAAAGAGAGTTTGTCGTATGCCTCCGAGATGGATTCTTAGAGCAGCTTGTAATGGAGCCGACCAGAGAAAAGGCAATTCTGGATTTAGTGTTGTCCAATGAACCAGATATGATAAGAGAACTCGAGGTAAAGGAAAGTAATAATCATAATATGATTAGTTTTAATCTGCAATTTGAGAAGGAGAAGGTTAAATCAGAAGTGTCAGTGATGCAGTGAACAAAGGGGACTATGAAGGCATGAGAGGGGAACTGGCCAAAGTAGACTGGAACTGGATCCTAGCAGGAATGATGGTGGAACATCAATGGCATAATCCGGAAGACGTAGGATCATTTCATTCCAAAAAGGAAGAAAGATTCTAAGGGGGGTAGGAGGTAACCGTGGCTGACAAGAAAAGTTAGGGATAGAATAAAACTAAAAGAAAAGATGTATAACACAGCAAAGAGTAGCCGGAAGCCAGAGGATTGGGAAACTTTCATAGGACAACAGGAAACAAAACGGGCAATACGGGCTGAAAAGGTGAAGTACGAAGGGAAGCTGGCCAGGAATATAAAAAAAGGACAGTAAAAGCTTCTTTAGATATGTTAAGGGAAAAAGAGTAGCAAAGTCAAACGTGGGTCCCTTGAAGGTTGACATGGGTGAAATTATTATAGGCAACAAGGAAATGGCAGAAGAGTTGAATAGGTACTTCGGATCTGTCTTCACGAAGGAAGACACAAACAATCTCCCAGATGTACTGGAGGACAGAGTATCTAAGGGGGTAGAGGAACTGAAATTTTCATTAGGCGAGAAATAGTATTGGGTAGGCTAATGGGGCTGAAGGATGATAAATCCCCTGGGCCTGATAGTCTGCACCGCAGGGTCCTCAGGGAGGTGGCTCTAGAAATAGTGGATGCATTGGTGATCATTTTCCAGTGTTCTATAGATTCAGGATCAGTTCCTGTGGATTGGAGGATAGCTAATGTTATCCCACTTATCAAGAAAGGAGCGAGAGAGAAAACAGGGAATTACAGACCAGTTAGCCTGACTTCGGAGGTGGGAAAAATGCTGGAGTCAATTATTAAAGAAGTAAAAATGGGCATTTGGATAGCAGTAAAAGGATTAGTCCAAGTCAACATGGATTTATGAAAGGGAAGTCATGCTTGACTAATCTTCTGGAATTTTTTGAGGATGTGAGAAGTAAAATGGATGAAGGGGTGCCAGTGGATGTAGTGTATCTAGACTTTCAGAAAGTCTTTGATAAGGTCCCGCACTGGAGACTGGTGACTAAAATTAGAGCACATGGTATTGGGGGTAGGGTGTTGACATGGATAGAAAATTGGTTGGCAGACCGGAAGCAAAGAGTAGGAGTGAACGGATCCTTTTCAGAATGGCAGGCAGTGTCGCGAGGCTTGGTGTTGGGGCCACAAATGTTTAGCATATACAGTGGCTTGTAAAAGTATTCATACCCCTTGAACTTTTCCACATTTTGTCACGTTACAAACACAAATGTAAATGTATTGTATTGGGATTTTATTTGATAGACCAACACAAAGTGGCGCATAATTGTGAAGTGGAAGGAAAATGATATATGGTTTTCAAATGTTTTTACAAATAAAAAACTGAAAAGTGTGGCGTGCAAAAGTATTCAGCCCCCTTTACTCTGATACCCCTAAATAAAATCCAGTGCAACCAGTTGCCTTCAGAAGTCACCTAATTAGTAAATAGAGTCCACTTGCGTGTAATCTAATCTCAGTATAAATACAGCTGTTCTGTGACGGCCTCAGAGGTTTGTTAGAGAACATTAGTGAACAAAGAGCATCATGAAGCCCAAGGAACACACCAGACAGGTCAGGGATAAAGTTGTGGAGAGGTTTAAAGCAGGGTTAGGTTATAAAAAAAAATCCCAAGCTTTGAACATCTCACGGAGCACTGTTCAATCCATCATCCGAAAATGGAAAGAGTATGGCACAACTGCAAACCTACCAAGTCATGGCCATCCACCTAAACTGACAGGCCGGGCAAGGAGAGCATTGATCAGAGAAGCAGCCAAGAGGCCCATGGTAACTCTGGAGGAGCTGCAGAGATCCACAGCTCAGGTGGGAGAATCTGTCCACAGGACAACTATTTGTCATGCACTCCACAAATCGGGCCTTTATGGAAGAGTGGCAAGAAGAAAGCCATTGTTGAAACAAAGCCATAAGAAGTCCCGTTTGCAGTTTGCCACAAGCAATGTGGGGGACACAGCAAACATGTGGAGGAAGGTGCTCTGGTCTGATGAGACCAAAATTGAAGTTTTTGGCCTAAATGCAAAACGCTATGTGTGGTGGAAAACTAACACTACACATCACCCTGAACACACCATCCCCACTGTGAAACATGGTGGTGGCAGCATCATGCTGTGGAGATGCTTTTCTTCAGCAGGGACGGAAGCTGGTCAGAGTTGATGGGAAGATGGATGGAGCCAAATACAGGGCGAACTTGGAAGGAAACCTGTTAGAGTCTGCAAAAGACTTGAGACTGGGGCAGAGATTCACCTTCCAGCAGGGCAACAACCCTAAACATACAGCCAGAGCTACAATGGAATGGTTTAGATCAAAGCATATTCATGTGTTAGAATGGCCCAGTCAAAGTCCAAACCTAAATTCAATTGAGAATCGCTGGCAAGACTTGAAAATTGCTGTTCACAGACACTCTCCATCCAATCTGACTGAGCTTGAGCTATTTTGCAAAGAAGAATGGGCAAATATTTCTGTCTCTAGATGTGCAAAGCTGGTAGAGACATACCCCAAAAGACTTGCAGCTGTAATTGCAGCGAAAGGTGGTTCTACAAAGTATTTACTCAGGGGGGCTGAATACTTTTGCACGCCACACTTTTCAGTTTTTTATTTGTAATAAAATTTGGAAACCATGTATCATTTTCCTTCCACTTCACAATTATGCACCACTTTGTGTTGGTCTATCACATAAAATCCTAATAAAATACATTTACATTTGTGGTTGTAACGTGACAAAATGTGGAAAAGTTCAAGGGGTATGAATACTTTTGCAAGCCACTGTATATTGATGAGTTGGAAGAGGGAATTAGGAGCCACGCTAGCAAGTTTGTGGATGACACAAGGCTGGGTGGCAGTGTGAACTGTGAAGAGGATGTTAGGAAGTTGCAGGGTGACATGGACAGGTTGAGTGAGTGGGCAGATGCAGATTAATATAGATAGATGTGAGGTTATCCACTTTGGCGGCAAAAGAGTACAGGAGCAGGGAGGTTCTACTTCAGTTGTACAGGGTCTTGGTGAGACCACACCTGGAGTATTGCGTGCAGTTTTGGTCTCCAAATCTGAGGAAGGACATTATTGCCATAGAGGGAGTGCAGAGAAGGTTCACCAGACTGATTCCTGGGATGTCAGGACTGTCTTATGAAGAAAGACTGGATAGACTCGGTTTATACTCTCTGGAATTTAGGAGATTAAGAGGGGGATCTTATAGAAACTTACAAAATTCTTAAGGGGTTGGACAGGCTAGATGCAGGAAGATTGTTCCCGATGTTGGGGAAGTCCAGGACAAGGGGTCACAGCTTAAGGGATATGGGGGAAATCCTTTAAGACCGAGATGAGAAAGACTTTCTTCACACAGAGAGTGGTGAGTCTCTGGAACTCTCTGCCACAGAGGGTAGTTGAGGCCAGTTCATTGGCTATATTTAAGAGTGAGTTGGATGTGGCCCTTGTGGCTAAGGGGATCAGAGGGTATGGAGAGAAGGCAGGTACGGGATACTGAGTTGGATGATCAGCCATGATCATATTGAATGGCGGTGCAGGCTCGAAGGGCTGAATGGCCTACTCCTGCACCTAATTTCTATGTTTCTATGTTTCTAAACCAAGGGGGCAGATTATTATCTCAATGGGGTTAGGTTAGGTAAGGGGGAGGTGCAGCGAGACCTGGGCGTCCTTGTACACCGGTCACTGAAAGTTGGAGTGCAGATACAGCAGGCAGTGAAGAAAGCTAATGGAATGTTGGCCATCATAACAAGAGGATTTCAGTATAGGAGTAATGAGGTTCTTCTGCAGTTGTATAGGGCACTGGTGAGACCACGTCTGGAGTATTGTGTACAGTTTTGCTCTCCTAATTTGAGGAAGGACATCCTTGTGATTGAGGCAGTGCAGCATAGGTTCACGAGATTGATCCCTGAGATGGTGGGACTGTCATATGAGGAAAGATTGAAAAGTCTAAGCTTGTATTCACTGGAGTTTAGAAGGATGAGGGGGATTCTTATAGAAACATATAAAATTATAAAAGGACTGGACAAACTAGATGCATTTTTTTTTTCACAATGTGGGGTGAGTACAGAACCAGGGGCCAGTCTTAGAGCAAAGGGGAGGTCATTTAAGACTGAGGTGAGAAACAACTTTTTCACCGTGAGTTGTGAATTTATGGAATTCCCTGCCACTGAGGGCAGTGGAGACCAAGTCACTGGATGGATTTAAGAGAGGGTTAGATAGAGCTCTTGGGGCTAGTGGAGGGGATATGGGTAGTATGCAGGCACGGGTTATTGATAGGGGACGATCAGCCTTGATGACAATGAATGGTGGTGCTGGCTCGAAGGGCGAATGGCCTCCTCCTGCACCAATTTTCTATGTTTCCAGTTTTGATTTGTCTGCAGCTTCATCAGGGAAAGTGGTCTAGCTGGTTTAGGGAAGGTGCTTTGAAGGTAGAGCTGTAACGCCCCATGTTTCTGGAAGCTTCCATCCCCATTTCTTGGGATGTCCTGTTTATTAATAGCTTGTCTCTGGGCCAGTTGTTGTCTGCAAAAAGTTGCTCCTGTTATCTTGGCCAGAATCAGATCATGGCCACTGTCCCAAGTTCTTGGCAGCTCTACTTAATAAAGATTTGTAAAATTGTTAAAATTGGATGTTTTAATTTAATCTGTTCTATTATGTCATTTTGTGGCACCTGGCACATCTTGTTCACCTGTCTCAAAGAGTTATTAAGCCATTGTTGTCATATTTAATCTTTCCTGTTGTAAAAAGCCAGTTGTATGCATGATGGGATTTGGCAAAAAATCATGACATGATAAGTTGAATAGTTCACAGCTCTCTTACCAGTTGTTTAATGTAAGTTGAAGAGGTTAATCAGATAAGAAGGGGCCAGAGGATGCTATTGGGATGACTGGCTTTTGGCAAAGAGTGCATATTTGGAGGTTGCTGATGGTTTCTGGTACATTACTTCATGCAATTGGTATTAAGTCTCAAGATATATTAACCCCGGTTTTCTGTTATTTCTTTGTGTGTGCTGCTGGAGTATTCAGACGTAAAACTGTTGCCTCTGGGTCTCTACGTCCACACCCGTCAGACGTTAAATTAAAGCTTTGTATGCTCTTAAGAATTTGTACTTTGTCTATCTTTTTAAGTTAACTTTTACATTGGCATAGTCGCGCAGGTCCTCACTGGGACCACCACCGGATGACTGAGCAGAGGTTACCAGGATCGGAAAGGAAAGACATATGAGCTCTATCAGTCCATTGTAACTGGCTCCTGGACACTCCTGGAAACACCTCTGTTTCTTTGTGAGAAGTTGGTCTGTTCCCAACTGAGGTTCTTAGAGATAGACAAAGATAAGACCAATTGTGAATTGTGGATGTATTTTTACGTATGTAATTTGTGTATGTCTTTTTAAGAAGGAATTGTGTATGTGTTTTAAGAAGGAATTGAGCGCTCTCTCTCTCCCCCCAAAACCCCCTAAGCGACCCTTAAAACCCCTCAGCACCTCATAAAAACCCTTAATACCCCTAAGCACCCCTTAATACCCCTAAGCACCCCTTGAAACCCCTAAGCACCCCTTGAAACCCCTCAGCACCGCTGGAAAACCCTGAAATCAACCTAAGCACCACTTAAAACCACTAAGCACTCCAGAAAACCCCTAAGCACACCTTAAAACGAATAATCGCATCTCCGTCGAGGTAAATGACTGAAAAAAAGTTTCCCCCAATTCCCTCCCTCCCACATAAAACAAACCAAGGAACACTAAAACATACATTTAAAGCACACTTAAAATAATAAAAACAGTAGAAGGGACAGACAGACTGTTGGCGGGCAGCCAATGCTGGTGGCGCCACCCAGTTGACACTGATTATTTGGGGGCATATCTACATTTTTTAATTTGCTTAAAGACATTTATTTCCTTGGAATACAACTTGGCTCCAGCGGGTTAACGAGCAAAAGTCCTTGTTTACCGCAGCCGGAGTCTTGCAGACGTCCAAGGGCGGAGAGCGAGATCCCACTGTTCGGAGTTGAGGGGGAACGGCCGGGGGACGGGAAGCGGCTACTACGGATTTATTCTGATGCCATCCGCCAGCAAGAAGACAAAGTAATGACGAAGAGATGGCCCAAGGTGGAGGGGGGGTTGTCGATGACTGGTCAGCTCAGACCTTGCATCCCATCCCAAGAATGGACACCACATTCTGGACAGGGCCAAGGAGGGCAGATAGGAACACTTCTCTATCTGTTTCACACAACAGATGGCTGACCTTCTGAGTTCTACCGGCACTTTGGAGGGGAATGGACAGGCGACGTGTCGGGTCTGGACCCTCCTTTGGACTGATGGAATCTGGGGAGAAAGTTGGAAAAAGGAGATGGGGTCGGGACAGACACCAGGACTTGATTAGGAGGGGGAGGGAGGGGGGCATGTCTCCTTAATTTGGAGAATTCAATGTTCATGTCATTGGGCTGTAAGCTATGAGGTGCTGTACCTCCAGTTTGCGTGTCACCTCTGTTCTGGCAATGGAGGCGGCCCAGGACAAAAGATCAGTGTGGGAGTGGGAAGGGGAGTTAAAATGATTGGCAACCGGGAGATTCAGCAGGCCTTGGCGGACCGAACGCAAGTGGAGGGGATGTGAGATCAGGAAAGAGGAATGTTATGTGCAGCTTTAAGGGACATTGGTCAGGTAGCATTTGGAGTATTGCATGCAGTTCTGGTCACTCCATTAGAGGACTGATGTGGAGGCTTTCGGGAAGGTGCAGAGATGGTTAACCAGAATGGTTTAAAAACAAGGAACTGCAGATGCTGGTTTACATGAAAGCACACTAAGTGCTAGAGTAACTCAGCGAGACAGGCAGCATCTCTGGAGAGAAGGAATGGGTGACGTTTCGGGAAGGAATGCGTAAAGCTTCGTGTTGAGACCCTACAGTCTCGACCCAAAACTTTACGCATTCCTCCCAGCATTTTGTGTCTACCTAAACAGCGCCTATCCACGTTGCGCTGTGCCAGGGGGCTGGAGGAGCGGGCCTTGCCACAGAGCGGGCATAAGATAAAGGGGCGTTGGCCAGTGTGGACCCTTGCCGCATTCAGTCTCAGTACGGGCAGTCATTGGGATGGCCACTGGTGTGCACGCGCTAAGTGAGACAGGGCGTGGGAGGCCCTGGCAAAGCGCGCTCCACACACCGGGCAGTGGGGAACGGACGGTCGCCGGCGTGCAGCTGCTGGTGGTACAGCAGTTGGGTGGAGCGGGTGAAGCCCTTGCCACACTGGCCGCAGGTGTAGGGGCGTTCGCCAGTGTGGGTGCGCTGGTGCACCAGCAGGCTGTTGGACTGGGTGAAGCCCTTGCCACAGTCACTGCAGGTGTAGGGCCGCTCCCCGGTGTGCAGGCGCCTGTGCTCCTTCAGGTGCGTGGCAGACTTGAAGCCTTTGCCGCAGTCGGAGCAGGTGAAGGGCCGCTCACTGCTGTGCACCCGCTGGTGCTTCTGCAGCCCCGACGACTGGGCAAAGCTCTTGCCACAGGTGGAGCATCCGAAGGGCCTGGGGAAGGGATGTTTGCCGGCATGCACCTGCTGGTGGGACAGCAGGTTGTTGGAGCGAGTGAAGCCCTTGCCGCACTGGGCGCAGGTGAAGGGGCGCTCCCCGGTGTGGGTGCGCCGGTGCTCCAGCAGGTTGTTGGAGCGGCTGAAGGCCTTGCCGCAGTCGCTGCAGTTGAAGGGCCGCTCCCCGTTGTGCAGGCGCCTGTGCGCCTTCAGTTCTGGCGACGACTTGAAGCCTTTGCCGCAATCGGAGCAGGTGAAGGGCCGCTCACTGCTGTGGACCCGCCGGTGCCTCTGCAGCGCAGACAACCGGGCAAAGCTCTTGCCACAGGTGGAGCAGCCATAGGGCTTCTCACCCGTGTGCACCCGCTGGTGGATCATCAGCTGTTGCACCGTCTTGAAGCTCTTGCCACAGTCAGAACAGCCGAAGGGGCGTTCTCCCATGTGCACCTGCCGGTGGATCATCAGCTGTTGTGCCGTAATGAAGCTCTTGCCGCACTCCGAGCAGTCGAAGGGGCGTTCTCCAGTGTGCACCCGTCGGTGGGTCTCCAGCTGGCTCGGGCGCTGCCAGGCCTTGCCACACACGTCACACTCATAACGCTTCTCCTTGTTGTGCCCCGTCATGTGGTCCTCCACCAAAGCTCAGCCCCTCGAAGCTCAGTCCGCACACCGAGCAGATGGGGGTGTGGGGGTGGGTCACCGGCACCCTGGCTGCCCTCAATGGCCGCTCACGTCCCCGTCTCTCCGTCCACAGCAACGGGTCCTAAACCCTGCAGGAGAGGAACACAGAGGGTCAACAAGCTGGCAAGCAAGACATTACTAACGCATGAACATTACTGGTGCTTCAAGGGGGGGAAGGGCATCTGGTGAGAAGGGGGGAGGGGATGAGGGAGTAAAGGGGGAGTGAGGGGGGAGAAGGGAGCAAGGAAAGGAGGGGAGAGATGGTGAGGAGGTAAGGTGGGGCACGGGGATGAGAAAGGTGGAAGTGAGGGGAGGGGGGGAAGAGAACGAGGGGAGGGGGTGGAGAGGAGGGGATGAGGGGGAGAAGGGAGGGGGGTGTGGAAGCAAGTGGGAGAAGGGGGGGCTGCGCCGACCTGAGGGCGCCGAGTCACGTTTGGGGCGGCATGCTTCATGGGAAGGTCAGAGTGCTGAAGTAAACTCAGCGGGTCGGGCAACGTTTCACAAAAACATAGGCAACAGGTGCAGTAGTAGGCCATTTGGCCCTTCGAGCCAGAAACGCCATTCAATGTGACCATGAAAGATCATCCACAATCAGTACCCCGTCCTGCTTTCTCCCCATATCCCTGGTTTCCGAATCTAACTCTATCTTGAAAACATCCCGTGAATCAGCCTACACTGACTTCTGTGGCTGAGAATTCCGCAGATTTACAACTCTCTGGGTGAAAAGTTTTTCCTCATCTCAGTCCTAAGTGGCCGACCCCTTATTCTTAAAATGTGACCCCTGGTTCTGGACACCCCCAACATCGGGAACATCGACTAGTAGCCAAGTGTCCCGAAACCTGAAACATGCCCATATATTTTCCCCAGCAATTTGTGCCTATCTTCGGCAGACACAAGCAACTGCAGGTGCTGGTTCATACACAAAAAGACACAGAGTGCTGGAGTAACACGGCAGGTCAGGCAGCATCTCTGGTCAACGTGGACAGGCGACATTTGGACAGGTCTGGCAGAAGAGTCATGACCCAAAAAACGTCCCCCTATCTGTGTTGTCCACAGACGCTGCCCGACCCGCTGAGTGGCTCCAGCACTTTGTGACCTTCTTCCCATGATGCATGCTGCCCCTCACGTGATTCTGCACAATGGCTGGGGTAGTGACGCCTTGGCGCAGGGTGGTTCACGTGCGGCGGCTCGGCGCCCCCTGGTGGGTGCGCGGGGGGGGGGTGGTCGGTCCGCGTGGTGGGGGGGGGGGGGGTGCGCGTGGGGGGGGGGTGTGGGGTGCGCGGGGGTGCGCGGGTGGGGGGGGAGGGGCCGCATCTACCTGCCGGCCGGCGCCGAGCACCACCCGACAACCTGGTCCTGCCGCCCGTCCGCCGTCATGCGACCTGCGCCGTGACGTCAGCCGCACGCACGGATGGCCAGCGCCCTGACGTCACCGCCAATCCGAGCTCGGGAGGCGGAGCTCGCTTCCCCCGGGCGGAGACAGACCCTTCGGCCCCTCTCGTCCGTGCTGCCCGGGCTTTCTGCAACACGATCTTGAATGACCAAGTATTCACATCCTGCTCTGCACTGGATATTGCGTTTGTCATCACTGCCTCTGATCATTATCAACTGGCGAGCACTGGTAATATAAACATGCCCGAGTCTTCACCAGTGAAAGGAAAATATTTTCGTCTGTAAACTGCCCCCCCCCCCCTCACGCCGTCAAATGGAGTTGGCATTTGCTGTATTCTGAACGTTTATGAGATTAGAATTATTTTAGAGGGGGAACTTTATTAGGCTGGGAGGGGAACAGTTGATGTTTTACTGAAAGCAAGCGATATGTGGGAAACAGGAAATGCAGAAAACCCCTCACTGTCATCGAGGGTTTCAAAAACAATCAATCGGAAAAATAAAAATCAGTATTCATAGAAAAGTGTGCGGTTGGCTGCTGTGTTAAGATGTAGTCTTTGGCAGCACAGCAAACCCTTGAAATGTAATCCCTTCAAGCATCTGAGACCACTTATGCACTCGCTAACTGAGCTCAATGAGCGCACAATTATTTTATTTCTCGGGACTCGGGGACTTGCACAGGACGCGCAGACTTGCACACCGCTTAAAGCCGTCACTGTGCGATCCGAGTGAACTTCGCAAGTAATAAGTCTGTGTTCAAATGCATTGCATTTGGCTCTTATTCCAGGTGTTGGATGCTGGATCAAACAGAACAATTTATTATCATCCCGTCTCTCTGATGTTGCAAACTTCCAGACTGACAGGTTCGAAGCTGCTTCATGCGTGTCCAAACCTTACACCTACTCCCGTGCGAATCAAAATCATGAAGCGCTTAAACCCAAACACATCCACAAATGTTTAAACTCGCCGACTGTATTGACCCCTGCGGGGTGCTTCCTACAGTCTCTTAAGTGAATCGAGTCCGCTTCACACGGTGAAAGGGGCAGACATACCAGCCGAGAACCACCCGTGCACCGCAGCTAATCTACAGGGGACAGAAGACGTTATCACACTGAGCGGGGACTGGCTTGCAAAACAAAAAGGGCTGTTGTGCCAAAACCAGAGACAAACGTCAGGCAACGCCTTTGTGAGAGGTATGGACAGGGGTTTCTGCAGGAACAGTCGGGATTCGAGGGTGGTGTGCTGCCTTCCTGGTGCCAGGATCCAGGATGTCACGGACAGAATGCAGAAAATCCTCAAGGGCGAAGGCGAACAGCCGGAAGTGGTAGTGCACGTCGGCACAAAGGATGTCGGAAAGAAGGGGATGAATATTCTGCAGCGTGACTTTAAGGAGCTCGGAAAAATGCTGAAAAGCACGACCTCCAGGGTTGTTATCTCCGGTTTCCTTCCAGTTTCTCGTGCTGGCGAGAGCAGGAACAGGGAGATAAGGGACCTGAATGTGTGGCTGAGGAACTGGTGCAGGGGGCAGGGATTTAGATTCTTAGATCACTGGGATCTGTTTTGGAGTAAGGGGGAACTGTACAAAAGGGACGGATTGCATCTTAAACTGAATAAGGGGGGTGATGTGTCAAATGGGATAGTTGAGGATGGAGTTAAAGGGAAAGAGAGTAAAGGGATGGGTAATGATCCCAGAATGAACGGGAAAGGAAGCTCACAAAGGGATAGGAACTCTCCCTATGGCCAAGTGTAATAGGGATTGATGTGAAAGGTGAGATGCGTAAGGAATTAAAAGTATTGTATATGAATGCGGAAAGTATAAGAAGTAAAGTAGATGAGCTTGAGGCTCAGTTAGAGGTTGGTAGATATGACATTGTGGGGATTACTGAGACGTGGATGCAGGAGGATCGGGCCTGGGAACTGAATATTCAGGGTTATACATCCTATAGAAAGGACAGGCAGGTGGGCAGAGGTGGGGGGGGGTGAATTCCATCCCTCACCATCTCTGCTGGTGAGGGATGGAATTCAGTCCCTTGCGAGGGAAGGCATAGGGACTGATGAGGTAGAGTCACTGTGGATTGAGTTGAGGAATTGTAAAGGCAAGAAGACACTAATGGGTGTTATTTACAGACCCCCAAATAGGGTGTAGGGTGTAAGTTGCAGCAGGAGTTAAAACTGGCATGTAACAAAGGTAATGCCGCTGTGTTGATGGGGGATTTCAATATGGGAGAAGGTTAAATCGGAAGTGGCAGTAATGCAGTTGAACAAAGTGGACTATGAAGGCATGAGGGGGGAGCCGGCCAAAGTAGACTGGAAAGGGATCCTAGCAGGAATGACGGTGGAACAGCAATGGCAGGAATTTCTGGGCATAATCCGGAAGACGCAGGATCATTTCATTCCAAAAAGGAAGAAAGATTCTAAGGGGAATGGGAGGCAACCGTGGCTGACAAGAGAAGTTAGGGATAGAATAAAACTAAAAGAAAAGATGTATAACACAGTAAAGAGTAGCCGGAAGCCAGAGGATTGGGAAACTTTCATAGGACAACAGAAGGAAACAAAACGGGCAATACGGGCTGAAAAGATGAAGTATGAAGGGAAGCTGGCCAGGAATATAAAAAAGGACAGTAAAAGCTTCTTTAGATATGTTAAGGGAAAAAGAGTAGCAAAGTCAAATGTGGGTCCCTTGAAGGCAGACACAGGTGAAATTATTATGGGCAGAAGAGTTGAATAGGCACTTTGGATCTGTCTTCACTAAGGAAGACACAAACCATCTCCCAGATGTACTGGACGACAGAGGATCTAACGGGGTAGAGGAACTGAAAGAAATTTTCAATAGGCGAGAAATAGTATTGGGTAGGCTAATGGGGCTGAAGGATGATAAATCCCCTGGGCCTGATGTTCTGCATCCCAGGGTCCTCAGGGAGGTGGCTCTAGAAATAGTCGACGTATTGGTGATCATTTTCCAATTTCAATAGATTCAGGATCAGTTTCTGTGGATTGGAGGATAGCTAATGTTATCCCACTTTTCAAGAAAGGAGCGAGAGAGAAAACAGGGAATTAGAGATCAGTTAGCCTGACTTCGGTGGTGGGAAAGATGCTGGAGTCAATTACTAAAGAGAAAATAATGGGGCACTTGGATAACAGTAAAAGGATTAGTCCAAGACAACACTTTGGATTTATGAAAGGAAAATCATGCTTGACTAATCTTTCTGGAATTTTTTGAGGATGTGACAAGTAAAATGGATGAAGGGGTGCCAGTGGATGTAGTGTATCTAGACATCAGAAAAGCCTTGATAAGGTCCCGCACAGGAGACCTGGTGACTAAAAATTAGCACATTGTATTGGGCTAGGTGTTGACATGGATAGAAAAATTGGTTGGCAGACCGGAAGCAAAGAGTAGGAGTGACTGGGTCCTTTTCAGAATGGCAGGCAGTGGCGCGTGGAGTGACGCAGGATCGATGTTGGGGTCGATTTGGAAGAGGGAATTAGGAGGCAAAACTAGCTATTTGCGGATGACACAAAGCTGGGTGGCAGTGTTGAACTGTGAAGCAGATGTTAGGAGGTTGCAGGGTGACCTGGACAGGTTGGGTGAGTGGGCAGATGTGTGGCAGATGCAGTATAAAATATAGATAATGTGAGGTTATCCACTATTGGCGGCAAAAACAGGGGGCAGATTATTATCTCTATGGGGTTAGGTTAGGTAAGGGGGGTGGTGCAGCAAGACCTGGGCGTCCTAGTACACCGGTCACTGAAAGCTGAGCTTACAGGTACAGCAGCAGTGAAGAAAGCTAAATGGAATGTTGGCGTGTTCATAACAAGAGGATTTCAGTATAGGAGTAAAGAGGTTCTTCTGCAGTTTGTTAGGGCTCTGGTGAGACGTCAATCTGGTGTATTGTGTACAGTTTTGGTCTCCTAATTGAGGAAGGACATCCTTGTGATTGAGGCAGTACAACGTAGGTTCACGAGATGATCCCCTGGGATGGTGGGACTGTCATATGAGGAAAGATTGGAAAGGACTAGGCTTGTATTCACGGAGTTTAGAAGGATGAGGGGGATCTTATAGAAACATATAAAATTATAAAGGGACTGGACAAGCTAGATGCAGGAAAAATGTTCCCAATGTTGGGTGGAGTCCAGAACCAGGGGCCACAGTCTTAGAATAAAGGGGAGGACATTTAAGGACTGGTGAGAAAACACTTTTTCACCCAGAGAGTTGTGAATTTATGGAATTCCCTGCCACTTAGGGCAGGGAGGCCAAGTCACTGGGTGGATTTAGAGAGGAGTTAGATATAGCTCTAGGGGCTAGTGAGTCAAGGGATATGGGGAGAAGGCAGGCACGGGTTATTGATAGCGGACGATCAGACATGATCACAATGAATGGTGGTGCTGGCTCGGGAAGGACCGAATGGCCTCCTGCACCTATTTTCTATGTTTCTATCTTCCTATCACTATGTTTTCTTGCCCCCCACTCAATTATAGCCTCCTTTCCTCTATGGGCCAACCAGTCAGTAAAGGACTCATTTATTTGAACCTGCTGATCATCATATTGCTGCCAATTGCTTTGGTATTATAGGCACAGGTCCCTCATTTCCCTCTTTCTGCTTAACACCTTTCTCCTCTCTAGAGGGCTGATGTCTTTTCTCCATCCCCGTCCATCTCATTGTTTCCATCAATGTTAAAGTTACACTTACCACTCCAACTATCACTCATAGTAAATATTAATTGGATATTGGTAAATATTAATATTTGCCAATATCCACAGCAAATATTAATTGTGCTCCCATCTCGCCAACTCATGTCTTTTTTAGAGATGAGTAGGACAAGATAACTTATAGCTTCCCCTATCTCGCCAATTTCCATTTAATTGATCAGCTAGATTGCCATAAAGATTTACTGGACAGTGGTCATCTCTGTACCTTTTTATTACCACACCTGCTGGTGATCCCGGTGCAACTATAGGATCTCCTAGCCCTTTCCAGGTGTCTTTAGGTCTTTTGGGAATCACCTTTTTTTTTTTTTATTTTTTTTGGCAATGCCTCTTTCTTATCTGCATCTTTCCCTCCTGGACACCCGTTTCTTTTCCTCAGGCCTCCCTCTATCATAGGATCAGATTTCTCCGATCAACTACTGTTGCCTCCCCATATTCTTCTCACAAGTCTGTTAAAACAAAAGTTATGTTTCCGCGGACAATGTCTTATAATATTCTATTTACAGATGTTTACTCTGTCCGCAAACCTCAAAGTCACCTTTCAATTCTATAGCCGTGCTTACAGCACCTGCTTCCATTTATCTTCTCCGTAATCTTGTCTCACCCCACAAGCACCTTGGTTCAGCTTGAGTACATTTATCTTCCCCGCAATCTTGCTTCAACCCGAATAGACAGACATAGGCAATAGATATAGAAAATATATGCAGGAGGAGGCCATTCGGCCCTTCGAGCCAGCACCACCATTCATTGTGATCATGGCTGATCGTCCCCAATCAATAACCTTCTCCCCCATAAGCCTTGACTCCACCAGCCCCTAGAGCTCTATCTAAACTCTCTCTTAAATCCATCCAGTGATTTGGCCTCCACTGCCACTGTGGCAGGGAATTCATAAAAATTCAGAGGGGAAGGGAAAAACAACTGTCTCGTTCACAAATTCACAACAACATATGGACAGTCCCCGCCATCCCAAGGATCAATCTCGTGAACCTACGCAGCACTGCCTCAATCACAAGGATGTCCCTCTCAAATAGGAGACCCAAAACGGTACACGATACTCCAGATGTGGGTCTCACCAGAGCCTTATATAACTGCAGAAGACCTCTTAGAAACATAGAAAATAGGTGCAGGAAGTAGGCCATTCGGCCCTTCGAGCCTGCACCGCCATTCAATATGATCATGGCTGATCATCCAACTCAGTATCCTGTACCTGCTTCTCTTCATACCCCCTGATCCCCTTTCGCACAAGGGCCACAGCTAACTCCTCTTAAATATAGCCAATGAACTGGCTTCAACTACCTTCTGTGGCAGAGAATTCCACAGATTCACCACTCTCTGTGTGAAAAATGATTTTCTCATCTCGGTCCTAAAAGACTTCCCCTTATCCTTAAACTGTGACCCCTTGTTCTGGACTTTCCCAACTCAACAGGAACAATCTTCCTGCACCTAGCCTGTCCAACCCCTTAAGAATTTTGTAAAGTCTCTATAAGGTCCCCCTCAATCTTCTAAATTTCCAGCGAGTACAATCCGAGTCTATCCAGTCTTTCTTCATATGTAAGTCCTGCCATCCCAGGAATCAGTCTGGTGAACCCTTCTCTGTACTCCCCTCTATGGCAAGAATGTCTTTTCCTCAGATTAGGAGACCAAAACTGTACGCAATACTCGGGTGTGGCCTCACCAAACCCTGTACAACTGCTGTAGAACCTCCCTGCTCTTGTACTCAAATCCTATTGCTATGTATGGACAACATACCATTCGCTTTCTTCATTGCCTGCTGTACCTGCATGCCTATACTCCAAAACTGAAATCCCTCTGTTATGAACGCAAACATTCCATTAGCTTTCTTCACTGCCTGCTGTACCTGTAAAGCCAACTTTCAGTGACCGGAGTACAAGGACTCCCAGGTCTTGCTGCACCTCCCTGTCCCTAACCTAACCCATTGGAGATGATAATCTGCCCCTTGTTTTTGCCGCCAAAGTGGATAACCTCACATCTATCTATTTAATCTGCATCTGCCACGCATCTGCAGCCACTCACTAAACTGTCCAGGTCACCCTGCAACCTTTTAACATTATCTTCACAATTCACACTGTCACCCAGCTTTTGTGTACATCTGCAAAAAAAATTGATATCGGGGAGGTGGTGAGATGTTTGCAAAATAAAGACGAGACGATATCCCGGGATTTTATAGCCTGATTTAAGAGTAAGTGTGAGGAACATGTCGGTGTGTTCCCTAGCTGAAAATTGGCCACTTTGGTTCAAACTTTGGTAAATTGTTTGCTGGCCCGACAGGCTCAAGCTTTTAAATTGGTTAATCTCGAATGGCAAAATAAGCCATGGGAAAATGTGATCACAGCGCTTGTGAACATGGAAAGGGAGGGAGTATGGTCCCTTACAGATATTTTTATAATCTCTAGAACGGCCCCATACCCCACTACTGGGAGACGGGCTAAAAAACTGTGAGCAAACTGGGACCGGTCTTACATTGTAAAGTAAAGTAATCCTTTATTGTCATTACAGACATTTCAGTCTGAACGAAATTGTATACTTTGCAAGTTTAACATAGAATAAAATAACAAAAACACATGCTTAACACAGTTTAACATCCATCACAGTGAGTCTACCAGGCACCTCCTCACTGTGATGGGAAGGCAAACGTCATAGAGTGTCCTTGTCTCTTCCCTCCTGTCTCCCTCTGCGTTGAGGCGATCCAGTTTTTCAATGTGGGACCTTGCCGTGTGATGGTAAGTCACCAGCGGCCCCAATCTGAGCTCTGTCCGAACAGGCCGGCTTCAAACTCACCGTGGCCCGGGGCGGTCGAATGCTGTCGACGCAGCCACCCTCCCAGAATCCAGCGGACGAAGCTGTCATTGGGGGAGTTCTAGAAAACCGGTCACCAACCTGGGATCTGCGAGAAGCTGCGACATTAAAATGTGTCCACTGTGCCCGCGGCCGAGCCTCCGAGGCTCCGAAGTCGTGTCACCGCCGCAATGCCACCACAGCCCTGTAGTCGGCCAGCCCCGCTCTGGTAAGTCCTGGCTTCCGATTTATCTTGGAGCTTCCAGGTCGGTCCCAGTTGGAGGCCGCCAGCTCGGCGATAAGGCCTCAGCGCAGACGGAGACGGGGGATACGATAGGAAAAGGTCGCATCCCCCCGAGGAAGGAGACTAAAAACAAGTTCTCCTCTCCACCCCCCCACACATACACAACTTGTTACTGCTGACCCATGTTCATGGAATTCCTCTCGAATGCAGACACATCAATTGCTATATTTAAGTAAGGAGGAAGAACAAGGCCAAAAGTATGCCCCATCTTATATTGTTGGCAATTGAGTAGTAATTCGTACAGTCAATTAAATAAATCAAATCCATCGTGCTCAGCAAAGAGTGTAGGACTTCAAAAAGGCCAGTATTTATAGTACTTTTTGAAACCCAGCTCAAGAACATAAGCAAACACACCCCCCCTTGCACTGTATTCTATATGTGCCTCCGAATCCCAGGGTAGCAGGAAAGAATCTCCCCCTGATTGAATAAAATTCGAACAATTAACAGTGAGCCCATATTTGTTATTTGAGGTTCCGGTGTTAGGAATAAAGGTCCACCTCACTCAAAATCAAAGGGATCGATTTGAGATGGGAGATTTCACTTCTAAGCCACAACTTGACCATAGCCTACCAGACCTCCAGCATACAGCAAAGGAAATAGGAGAAATGATATAAAGGCTGAAGGACAACCAGTCAATTCATGTTTTAAAGTTACCTATGTCAAAAGGATTGATCCAGATTGCCTTCTTTAATGACACAGAAGGAAAGATCACATGGGTCGAAAGGAATGGAACAAAATTTTGAAAAGCAACAGCTGCCTACTGAGGATCCGCCAAGTTTACCAATGGTACCAAGTGCCCTCTGAACTATGGGCAAGCATAAGAATCATGTGGGGCGAGTGCATTCAGCCCCTGAACATAAAGTGACTTTAAAAAAGGGTGCTGCCTGCCATGTTTAAAACAGTATCGACTGACCCCGGAGGCTGAAGAAGGGATAGCTAGTATAGTCATCATGACCTTATAAAACAAAGAGGAGTATTTAGTGAAAACGCAAAGTGTCGTGTAATACTCCTAATTCTGCCCAATCCCCAGAGTGGAAAAGGCATAATGGGGGGGGGGGGGGGGGGGGGGGGGGGGGGGGGGGGGGGGGGAATGCCGTTTTGTCCAAAACCTGAGAGCTATTATCAAAACCTTAGTGATCCCAATTGTCCCTTAGTACCTAACCCCAATATCTTATTCTGTCTTCTATACGGCGGAAGCCGACACCTTTACAGTAATTGACCTATGTTAAAGGCCTTTTTCTCTATACCCCTGCATAAAGACAGCCAGTTCCTGTTTGCTTTTACCTACAAGGATCAACAATATACCTGGACTAGGCTATCCCAGGGGTATACTGAAAGCCCAACCGTATATGCAGCAACAATGAAAAATGATCTAGAGGAATGTCATATTATCAGAGAGGTTGATATGATGTCAGAGGGGATGACAATAGAATCAGGAGATGTAGAGTCAGTATGGATGGAACTGAGGAATTGTAAGAGTTAACAAAAACCCTAATGGGAGTTATCTAAAGGCCCCCAATCAATAGCCTGGATATGGGTTGCAAGTTGAATCAAGAGTTAAAATTGGCATTGTCGTAAAGGTTAATGCTAACGGTTGTTAATGGGAGAATTTCAACATGCAAGTAGACAGGGAAAATCAAGTTGGTACTGGACCCCCAAGCAAGGGGCGTGTGAGTTGTGGGTGCCTCTGTGGTGGATTCTTAGGATCAGATTGTACTGGAGCCTACAGGGAGAAGGCAAATTCTGGATTTAGTGTTGTGTAATTAAGCGATTTGATAATCTGAGGTAAAGGAGCCCATTAGGAGTAGTAACCATGATATGGTAAGTTTTAATCTACAATTTGAGAAGGAGAAGGGAAAATCGGAAGTGTCAGTATTACAGTTGAAATAGGGGTACATAATGGAGCCATGAGGGAGGAGCGGGCCAAATTTGACTGGAAAGATACCCATAGCAGGGATGACAGTGGAACAACAATGACAGGTATTCTAGAGAATAATAACAGAAGGTGCAGGATCAGTTTAATTCCAAAAGAGGAAGAACTAGTTCCACGAGTAAGGGACGACCGTGGCTGACAAGGGAAGTCAGGGACAGTAAAAAAATAAAAGAGAAGTATAACATAGCAAAGATGAGCGGGAAATCAGTGGATTGGGTAACGTTTAAAGCGCAACAAAAGATAACTAAAAAGGCAATATGGGGAGAAAAGATGAGGTACGAAGGTAAAGGAGGATAGTAAAAGCTTCTTTAGGTATGAGAAGAGAAAAACATTAGTTAAGACGTAAGTTGGACCCTTAAAGACTGAAAAAGGTGAATTTATTATGGGGAACGAGGAAATGGCAGACCTGGTACTTTGGATCTGTCATCTGTAAGGAAGACACAAACAATCTCACTGATGTACAAGTGGCCAGAGGATCTAGGGTGATGGAGGAACTGAAGGAAATTCACATGAGGCAGGAAATGGTGTTGGGTAGACTAATCTGATAAATCCCCAGGGCCTGATGGTCTGCATCCCAGGGTATTTAACGGAAGTGGCTCCAGAAATTGTGGATGCTTTGGTGATCATTTTCCCTTGTTCTATAGATTCAGGATCAGTTCCTGTGGATTGGCGGAGTAGTCTAATGTTATCTCACTTTTTAAGAAAGGCGGGGGAGCGCGAGAAAACAGGGAATTCTAGACATAATAGCTGACATTGGTGGTAGTAAGATGTAGGATGTATCCCCTGAATATTAAGTTCCCAGGCCCGATCCTCTTGCAGCCACGGTCTCAGTAATCCCACAATGTCATATCTTCCAACCTCTAACTGGTCTCCCCCCCCTCAAGCCTCATCTACTTTACTTATACTTCGCCGCATTCAGATGACAATACTTATTTAATTACATTACGCATCTCACCTTTCACATTGAATCCCCTATTGCACCTATTTTCTATGTTTCTATGTCTATAGTCTTAAATTCATCTGCCTTGATACGAATGCTTCATTAGTTCACGTAATAAACTGTTACTTTTATCTTCAAAAACATTTTTTGGAGTTTGATCTCAATGCACCACAGCACTGTTTCCGTTAAACATACTCTCTGCATTACATCATGCTCGTTATTCCTAAATGCATAAATTATAACTACTATGGTCGCATGCTTATTTTCTCTAGTTGTTATAATATACATACGTTCACACGCTTGCCATTTGGAACTAATTACGGCATCTTCCCCAAGCATATTTATGTGACAGAAAAACTGTCATGAAGTGAATTCTTTACAATATCGGCAGCCACTATTAACCTTCTCACATTTTGAATGCTCTTCAGACGAGTAAGAAGCGTAATCTTCTGCACTGCAATCTGCATCATGGTAGTATTTGAAATACTTTTCATAAGACGCATCTTTTTGTGGATCATGAATATTTCAGTACTAAAGTCCAGCCAATTTCCAAATGCAAAACCCTGAATTAGTCCTTACTTAGATTTCTGTTTCAGTTGTGAAGCCTGCAAGATATTTTTATTGAAGAATGCCTGTGATGCAACCAGGCTTATAGTGAAGACACAGTGTTGTGTGATTTCAATCACCCATAGACGCACGTTTACACCTCTTCAGAGAGTGTCATCAGCCTTGACCATGTCAAAATTCATAAAACTGGTCTTTGGCGTCGACTGCACGGCAGTTTTTTCCAGGGGACTCGTTCAATTTTGGACCTCTAATTGAAGGCGAGGTTTCACGTGAAGTAGAAGAGGTGAGGGTGGTTCTTCAAAGGGTGGGTTAAGTGGCACCACATAGTTAATCATGGAAAATACTCAGCAGGTTTGATAATATTTGTTGCTGACAATGATCATCTGAAATGTGAGCGTTTTGATAGCCTGACTATTTTGCATTTCATTCATTCCGTCATCAAGTTTCGTACCTAATAAGACATAGATCAGCTAACTGAAATATTTTCTGCTAAGTTAAATTCTTAGTTCATGCTTTCATTTTAATTGGTGTGTCAATGGGAAAATAGAGATTTCTTGAACAGCCAGTTAAAATCATGGTATCTCTGTGAAACAGTATTCTAAGGAAGAATATCTCAATTCACGCCATGCTCTATCACAATGCTCCGTCTTGTCCTCCGTTGTATATCACCCAACCGGCCATATACCTGAAATTAAAATTTTCCAGTAGAGTCAGGTCACACAATGTTGATATGTAACACATGAAATTGCTAACTTCCTGCAGTTAAGATGTCCTGTTAACATCAATAACATGCAGTGTAAATAGAAGTAATCATTTTAATATATCAACTACCGTAATACTACGTAAGCATAAAACAGACAGAAAGACTGAAATACTCAGCTTGTCGTCAGCTTCTGTCATCTGTGCCGAATGGAAAACAAAGCTTAAGTTTCCTCAGCAGATTTGCGGGCACAAGGTGGTACAATGCATTTCAAACAAGGTAAGTGTTTTCAGAACATGCCAGGGCGTGAAAGAGGGGCGCTGAGCAGACGGTGAAATTTGGGCCTTGGCTTGTGGACATCTGTATTTCAACAGACTTTACAGATGTACTTATTATGGTTCTGTGTTACTTATAATTTTAGGCGACTGTAGTCCCCTCTATCTGTGCTTGTTGGGTGTTTCCAGATTAGTGATCTGCCAAGGAAGAGGAACACGAACCTTGTGCCTTTCATGCACCTGGAAACATATACTACAGGACTGCGAGCTTGGTTCCTGCCTTGCTGACAGTTGCTGGTCTGTATGGTGATGATTGTAGAGCAGGATTTGCCATAGGCCATGTGCCCTTTATGATGCTTTTCACGAGATTGCTTTTCATGATCGAGTGTCCTAATAGGCCTTTTTTTGCCGTTTTTGCTAAAGATTGCTGTGTATTTCTCTAGTTTGTTCCTGTGATTACAATGACGTTTTTCTATGATAAACACTCGTTAAGATTAATGTTCTTATAGCATGTTAAACATAGTATAATTTCACCACCGGGCTGAAACCGGTGGGGCGCCGCTCCTGTCAGTTATTCATTTGTTACGCCCTTTTTCATGATTTTCTGTCCCCGCTGCCCGTGGTTCTGTCTTTCCAAGATCTATTTATAAAGTACTCGCAGATGCTGGCACGCACACATCCACGCGGTAGAAAGAAAAAAATGACTGGAGAAACTCACAGGTGAGCAGCATCTATGAGCGCAGAACCGGCGACTGTTTAGGTCAAGCCTACTTCAGATGATGAAGGGGGTGTAAAGAAACGAAAGAGAGAGGCGGGAGACAGTGAGATCGAAGGAGAGCTGGGGAGGTGGAGAGGGGAGGAGGGGAGAGACAAGCGGCTATCTAAAATTAGACAACTTCAATGATTGATACGCTGTGGATGTGCAGACTACTCAATGCGACAACCCAAATTAATTGACAATAGGATAATAGTAATCGCTGATGTCGGTGCAATCAGTGGGACTTCTGCACTGTATCTCACACTAAAGTTATAACATGTCAGGATACATTCACTTAAATAAAATCCGTGATTATTTCACATGATTTCTCACTGTTCAGACCACTCTCTGATTTAAGACGTTTGGTTGCTTAGCTATTGATCTGAACGTAAGAAAATGAACCAGACTCAATTGTATCGGCACCTTGGACTCAAGTAAACTCACACATCTCTGCATTCAGGAGGCTGCTGTGTTGGACTCCACCGGCCCTCCGAGCCCAGAGTGGTAACGCGACTGCGATCAGATACCTTAAGTGATAGATTGTGCAATACACAGAGCAGTAAACGTTTTTTACTTAACCATGATGACTGGAGCTCTTGCAGGTGATCTATGCCTCTCCGCTAAGTAAACATATTGTTCGTGAACCGCTCAGTGAGGTCAAATGATGAAAGAAAATTCATTACGTTGTTCAGTGGAGCCCTGGAATGTTGTCACTGAATGCAGCGAAGAAAGCAATTCCCACTGGTCCCCGTTACTGAGTTGCCATTTTAAATT
>CM069135.1:128390587-128497179 GCA_035221665.1 Okamejei kenojei
GGAAGGCCAACATTCCCCCACTTCTCTCCCCCCCCCCCCCCCCCCCCCCCCCGCCCCCCCCCCCCCCCCCGCCCCATTGGTGTTGTGTAATGAACCGGTTTTGTAAGGGAATCAAGGTAAGAAGCCTTTAAGTGGTTAGATTAATTGACCCAAAGTGTTGTTGGATGAAACATAGAAATAACATAGGAAACATAAAAAACATAGAAAAATAGGGTTAGTAGGCCATTTGGCCCTTCGTGCCAGCACCGCCATTCAATATGATCATGGCTGATCATCAGTACCCTGTTCCTGTTGTCTCCGCATATCCCTTGATTCCATTAGCCCTGAGAACTAAATCTCCCTTGAAAACATCCAGTGAATTGGTCTCCACTGCCTTCTGTGTTCCGTGCCTCACACGGCAAAGTATTTGAATGTCTGCTATTTGTTTAATGCAAAGTAAACTGTCCATGTCTGCTCTAAAGTAGAGAAGATGAAAAGCAAATGGCATCAGTAGAAAGATCAAGAGATGATGCAAATCTCTAATTGCAAACCAGTTGGGTGGAGAATCACAGGTTCAAAGTTACAGCAACTCTGTAAAATTGTTGGATGTTGGATGGAGCTATTCCCGAACAAAGCTGTGATGCATCCTGATAAGATGCTTCATACAGTTGAGGCAGCATGAAGTGTAGATGAAGCCCAAGGAACGGAGTTGGGTTTGTGTGATGAACTGGGAACAGGTAATGCCCCAGGAATCTCATGGGATAGTTCCCTGCCTCACACGGCAAAGTATTTGAATGTCTGCTATTTGTTTCATGCAAAGTAACCTGTCCATGTCTGCTCTAAAGTAGAGAAGATGAAATGCAAATGGGCATCAGTAGAAAGAAAGATCAGAGATGATGTAAATCTCCATTGCAAACCAGTTGGGGGTGGGAGAATCACAGGTTCAGAGTTACAGCAACTCTGTAAAAACTGTTAATGTCTCAACTACCCAAACTTGACAACATTCAATATTTCCTAGACAAAGCCAATGTCTAATTTACCAAGTAATTAAGTCTAACTGAGGCGTTCCCAATTCAAATCCCATTTATGTCACTCTTCGTGGGGTGATGGGAGAGGTCAGTGTGTGTGAAATTGTGTCACAGTGAGAGTCAGTGTGTGTGTGTGTAACTGTGTCATAGTGAGGGTCAGTGTGTGTGAAACTGTGTCATAGTGAGGGTCAGTGTGTGTGTAACAGTGTCACTGTGAGGGTCAGTGTGTGTGTAACAGTGTCACTGTGAGGGTCAGTGTGTGTGTAACAGTGTCACTGTGAGGGTCAGTGTGTGTGTAAACTGTGTTCACTGTGAGGGTCAGTGTGTGTGTAACAGTGTCACTGTGAGGGTCAGTGTGTGTGAAACTGTCGCTGTGAGGGTCAGTGTGTGACTTTGGTAAAGAGTGTAAATTGTCCCTGGTGTGTGTAGGACAGTGCTGGTGTATGGGGGGTATCGCTGGCCGGCGTGGCCTCGGTGGGCAGTAGGGCCTGTTTCCGCGCTGTGTCTGTAAACTAAACTAAAATGAACTAAAGTCGACCTGGACGATGGCCTGGGGTGTTGGTAGATGGGATAGTCAGCAGAGTATTGTTCTGGGCCACTTCAATATGATCATATTGAATGTTGGGGCGGACTTACTGGACCCATTGATTCCTCCAGCATTTATGTTTCCATAAATCTTTGGAGTTGAATTGAAGGACAGCATGGAAAGAGGCCACTCGGGACCAGCGGGGTCAGCGTGACATTCATTCACCCGTTCGCACTGGTTCCATGTTGTCCCACTTTCGCATCCCTCTCCCGATTAATGAGGGGCAATTTACAGAGATGATTAACCTTACAAACCCGCATGTCTTGGGATGTGGGGGGGGGGGAATCCGGAGCACCCGGAGGAAACCCACGTGGTCACAGGGAGAACGTGCAACTCCACGCACAGACAGCTCCCGAGGTCGTGATTTCAGCGCTATGAGGCACTGTGCTGCCCTATATTTGCTCTATTTATTTTTTGTTTGGATAGTCAGCTGCTTTTCATATCATCATTTAATCAGATTGCCCAGAGCATCTTATATTCAAACATGACAGTCATGAAGGAGTATATAAGGAGGTGAATCAAGGCATCTAACATCACATCCACTTGAAGCTGCTGAGACACAGTCGGAAGGTTCAGCTATCAGCACCGCAATGCTGAGACTGTGTTTAACTTTGTCTTCCCTCTCTGGGCTTCTCTTTACAGGAGCTGGAGCCAATGAAGATGTGGACAAGTTCTGCAAAGAGGTCTTCTGCCTTCGTCCTCAGAACATTACCAGTTTTGGGGTAGGTGGAAACTACTGCCTTATTTATTTTGACCAATCACATCTTCCCATCTCCACCCCTTTCCGCTGAGACCGTTCCCTCCGCATTTCCCTGGTTAACTCATCGCTTCCCACCCAAACAAACCCATCCCCAGGTACCTTCCCCAGCAACCGCAGAAGATTGCAATAAGACCCCCTCCTACCCTCAATGTCCAGGGACCCCAACAGTCCTTTTCAGGTGACGAAGGCCAAGAGATGGGAAGATGTATTCAAGGGAGAGTTATAGTTCAGGGCTAATGGAATCAGGGGATATAGGGAGAAAGCAGGAATGGGGTACTGATTTTGGATGAACTCGAAGGGCTGAATGGCCTACTCCTGCACCTATTCTATGTTTCTATGTTTGACAAAAAGGTCTGAGATAAGATAAAGCCAGAGGAAGCATGAAAAGTTCAGGCAGAGGAAGGGATGCAGGTGCTAGGAGGTGGGATGAGGGTAAGAGTGCACCCCTCACCACTCTTCCAACTTTCACCCCCCCTACAGCTATCAGTCCCGACCCAAAACAATTCCCATCATATCCTCCAGAGATGCTGCCTGACCCGCTGAGTTTCTCCAGCATTTTGTGTGTGTGTGTGTGTTTTTGTGTCAAACAGCATCAGGCGGCAGCAGCAGTCTGCAGTATTAATACATGTTGTGCCTTGTGCTGACGCCTCTTCCACTCTGACAGGCATATGAGCTGGATGTATTTGATAAAGTGCGTTGGGTGCTTGCAGAAGTGAATGGGATGGATATGCAGAGTGCCCTAGCGGCTGGCGAGGAGATGGTATTCACATACGCCCGCGGTGTCAATGATGCAGGTATGTCAGAGGCCTCGTCAGCTTCACAAAGCAGCAGGCAAATCCAATCTTCATCCAATGTTCACCGCGGCTGCTAGTGTTCATATTTAGTTGTTTAACCATATAACCATATAACCATATAACCATATAACCATATAACAATTACAGCACGGAAACAGGCCCTCTCGGCCCTTCCAGCCCGTGCCGACCATTTGTTTTCCCCTAGTCCCATCTACCTGCACTCAGACCATACCCCTCCATTCCCTTCACGTCCATATACCTATCCACTTTACTTTGAAATGTTAAATCGATCCTGCCTCCACCACTTCTGCTGGAAGCTCATTCCACACAGCCACCACCCTCTGAGGTAAAGAAGTTCCCTCACGTTACCCTACCTAACTTTCTGTCCCTTAATTCTCATGTCATGCCTCTTGTTTGAATCTTCCATACCCTTAATGGGAAAAGCTTATCCACATCAACTCTGTCTATCCCTTTCATCATTTTAAAGACCTCAATCAAGTCTCCCCTTAACCTTCTGCGCTCCAAAGAATAAAGACCTAACTTGTTCAACCTTTCTCCGTAACATAGTTGCTGGAACCCTGGCAACATTCTAGTAAATCTCCTCTGTACTCTCTCTATTTTGTTGACATCCTTCCAATAATTAGGCGACCAAAATTGTACACCATACTCCAGAATTGGTCTCACCAATGTCTTGTACAATTTTAACATTACTTCCCTACTCCTATATTCAATGCTCTGATTTATAAAGGCCAGCACACCAAAGGCTTTCTTTACCACCCTATCTACATGCGATTCCACCTTCAGGGAACTATGCACAGTTAAGTTTAAGTTTA
This sequence comes from Okamejei kenojei, assembly GCA_035221665.1. NCBI lineage: Eukaryota > Metazoa > Chordata > Chondrichthyes > Rajiformes > Rajidae > Okamejei > Okamejei kenojei. The sequence continues at coordinate 128,394,568 of CM069135.1, forward strand.
GTTTCATGATACGGCGCAGAAACAGGCCCTTCGGCCCACCGAGTCATCACCGACTGGCGCTCCCCGCACATTGACACTATCCTCCACACACTAGGGAAAATTTACACTTAAACCAAGCGGATTAACCTACAAACCTGTACATCTTTGGAGTGTGGGAGGAAAGCGAAGATCTCGGAGAAAACCCATGCGGTCACGGGGAGAACGTACAAACTCCGTACAGACAGCACCCGGTAGTCGGGATCAAAACAGGATCTCTGGTGCTGCAAGCGCTGTAAGGCAGCAACTCTCCTGCTGCGGCACACAAGCCTACTCCACCATTCGTTCATGGCTGTTCTATCTTTCTCTCCGAACCCCATTGTCCTGCCTTCTCCCCATAACCACTGACACCTGTACTAATCAAGAATCTCTCAGTCTCTGCCTTAAAAATATCCATTGACATGTCGTCCACAGTCGTCTGTGGCAAAGAATTCCACAGATTCACCACCCTCTAGTGGCGAAGCTGCGTGGCAGCTGCGGATCACCTGCAGTCCGTCTGTTTTTTTTCATTTTTTTTGTCTTCTTGAGTCTGTTTTAGTTAGAATTTTGATTTATTAGGTTGTGTTTGTGTGGGGTGGGGAGGGTGGGAGAAACAAGGTTTTAGTCTCTCCCTTCGGGGAGATGCGACCTTTTCTTGTCGTGTCCTTCGTCACCGCCTCCGTTTGTGCTGAGGCCTAATGGCGGAGGCCTAATGGCGGAGCTGGCGGCCTCGGAGCCGTGGCGAGCGTTCAGAGCTCCAGCGTTCCAGAGGCGGCAGCAGCCCAGCTTCAGAGCTCTGGTGCTCCAGCGGCGTTCCAGCGGTATTCCAGCGGTGCTCCAGCGGCGGCCCAGCTTCAGAGCTCCGGTGCTCCAGCGTTCCAGCAGTGGACCCTGATTCAGAGCTGTGGCGGGGTTCCAGCATTCTGGTGGTGGGCGATGGTGGCAGCCCGGCTTCGGAGGCTCGGCTGCGGGCCTAGTGGACAATAACATCGGAGGCCTAGATCGCCTCAGCGCAGAGGGAGATCAAGTAGGGAAGACAAAGACTTTAAGACCTTTGCCTTCCACCACAGTGAGGAGGTGCCTGGTAAACTCACTGTGGTGGATGTTAAATATGTGTTTATTATGTGTTTTTTTAAAATTATTATATGTTATGACTGCAAAGTAACAAATTTCGTTCAGATCGAAAGGTCTGAATGACAATAAAGGAATCTAATCTCTGACTAAAGAAATTCCTCCTCATCCCCTTTCTAAAGGAATGTCCTTTTATTCTGAGGCTATGACATCCTCTTCACATCCACTCTATCCAGGCCTTTCATATTCTGCTGCCTCACGGCGTCAGAGACCCGGGTTCCATCCTGACCTCAGTTGTTGTTTCTGGGTTGAGTTTGCACGTTCTCCCTGTGACCGCGTGGGTTTCCTCCAGGTGCTCCGGTTTCTTCCCACATCCCAAAGACGTGTGGGTTTGTCGGTTAATTGACCTCTGTGCATTGTCCCCTAGTGTACAGGGAGTGGATGTGCAAGTGAGATAATATAGAACTAGTGTGAAGGGGTAATCGATGTTGAATATGGACTCGGTGGGATGAAGGACCAGTTTCAATGCTGTATCTTTTAATTATTGAATGAACTGCTCCCACCGATATCTGATATTGCCTGAGACCTGTTCTGGATTGTTGATGCAACAGCCAAGTATTTCTTCCTGAAGAGACTGAAGAAAGAACCCATGTCTGCAATAACTCCTACTAACCTCTCCAGATGCACTGTAGAAAGCATAATGTTGGGTTGCATCATAGCTTGGTTTGGGAACAGGTCTGCCCACAACCGCAAGAAACTGCAGAGAGTTGTAGAGGTAGCCCAGTTCATCACACAGACCACATTCCCCACCATTGACTTCATCTACACTTCACACTGCCTCGGGAAAGCAGCCAACATAATCAAAGACTTGTCCCACCCTGGCAGTAGGCACTGAAGCTTGAAAACGCACACCACCAGACTCAGGAACAGCTACTTCCCCTCTGTTATTAGGCTTCTGAATGGTCCTTCCATAAGCTAGGGTACTTTCTGATTCACCTCTACCCCAGTGCGGACATAGAAACATAGAAAATAGGTCATTGTGATCATGGCTGATCGTCCCCTATCAATAACCCGTGCCTGCCTTCTCCCCATATCCCTTGACTCCATTAGCCCCTAGAGCTCTATCTAACTCTCTCTTAAATCCATCCAGTGACTTGGCCTCCACTGCCCTCTGTGGCAGGGAATTCCATAAATTCACAACTCTCTGGGTGAAAAACTTTCTTCTCACCTCAGTTTTAAATTACCTCCCCTTTAAACTAAGACTGTGGCCCCTGGTTCTGGACTCGCCCCACATTGGGAACATTTTTCCTGCATCTAGCTTGTCCAGTCCTTTTATAATTTTATATATTTCTATGATCCCCCCTCATTTTTCTAAACTCTAGTGAATACAAGCCTAGTCTTTTCAATTGGACTTTGTCTCTGGAACTGGTGCGCTACAATGCTGAGAAATTTATTCTGCACTCTGTATCTTCCCCTTTGCTCTACCTATTGTACTTGAGTTTGAACTAATTGTATCTATGTAAGGTATATCTGATCTGTTTGTATAGCATGCAGAACAAAGCTTTTCACTGTACCTCACTACACGGAATAATGATAAATATGAAGCTAAAGTTAAATCTAAACCTTGATTCATCGTGATCAATGCCACAGATGATGTTATACTAATGGTGCCTTTGTTAAACACCAGCCGCTATTGTTCCTGTCGCTGGACCTTTGGCGATTCAAGGATACTTGGTGGATGGAAAAATACAAAACAAATTTGCAGTCTCTCTTTTGATACCTTTCTTCGTGCTCGATCCACCTCAGCCGACTAATCCTGCAATTACAATCGTAGAGGAACCATCCCTTTCTTATTTCATACGGTAAGTACATTTTGTCACTGGCACTCAAGATACATTAGTTTAGAGACACAGAGCAGAAACAGGCCCTTCAGCCCACCGAGTCCACACCGACCAGCGATCCCCGCACACTAACACTATCCTACACACACTAGGGACAATTTAGAATTATTCCAAAGCCAATAAACCAACAAACCTGTACATCTTTAAAGTGTGGGAGGTAACCAGAGATCCCGGAGAAAACCCACGCAGGTCACAGGGAGAAGGTACAAACTCTGTACAGACAGCACCCGTAGTCAGGATCGAACCTGGATCTCTGGCTCCAGAAGGCAGCAACTCTATCGCTGCTCCACCGTGCTGCCCAAAAATGATGGTGTACGATGTTTGGACTGAACCTCAGTTTTACTGTTAAAGCACAAAGTACTTATGCTAATAACACCAGGATAAGCACTCAATGAAGAAAAGCAAGCCCAAAGCCAAAGTAGTATCTAAACTACCTGCACACGTATCCTATAGGACAATAACTAACTCCATATTCAGTAATAAACTATCTACGTGTTCACGAAACACTCAAGCTAAATGTTTAACCTTTCTGGCAACTTCTTGGTGGAGCCGCTGCATCACAATGCCGAACACCCAGGTTCGATCCTGACCTCGGGTGTGGAGTTTGCACGTTCTCCCTGCGACCGCGTGGGTTTCTTCCGGTTTCACCGGTTTCCCTCCCACATCCCAAAGACGTGCAGGTTTGTAGATTATTGTGTTCAGTTTTGGACACCATGTTATAGGAAGGATGTTGTCAAGCTGGAAAGGGTACAGAGAAGATTTACGAGGATATTGCCAGGACTAGAAGGTCTGAGCTATAGGGAGAAGTTGAGTAGGCTGGGACTCTATTCCTTGGAGCACAGGAGGATGAGGGTGGACTAATTAAGGTGTATAAAATCGTGAGAGGAATGGATCGGTTCGATCTTACCAAGAATAGAAACGTAGAAACATAGAAAATAGGTGCAGGAGGAGGCCATTCGGCCCTTTGAGCCAGAACCGCCATTCATTGCGATCATGGCTGATCGTCCCCAATCAATAGCTCGTGCCTGCCTTCTCCCCATATCCCTTGATTCCACTAGCCCCTAAAGCTCTATCTAACTCTCTCTTAAATCCATCCAGTGACTTGGCCTCAACTGCCCTCTGTGGCAGGGAATTCCACATATTCACAACTTTCTGGGTGAAAACCTTTTTCTACCCTCAGTCTTAAATGGCCTCCCCTTTATTCGAAGACTGTGGCCCCTGGTCCTGAACTATCCCAACATTGGAAACATTTTTCCTGCATCTAACTTGTCCAGTCCTTTTATAATTTTATATGTTTCTATAAGATTCCCCTTCATCCTTCTAAACTCCAGTGAATACAAGCCTAGTATTTTCAATCGTTCCTCATATGACAGTCACGCCATCCCAGCGATCAACCTTGTGAACCTACGCTGCGCTGCCTCAATCACAAGGATGTCCTTCCTCAAATTAGGAGACCAAAACTGTATGCAATACTCCAGTAGGTGAATCGAGGACCAGAGGACATAGGTTTAAGGTGAAGGGGAAAAGATTTAATTGGAATCTGAGGGGTAATGTTTTCATACAATGGGTGGTGGGTGCCAGAGGATGTAGTTAAGGCCGGGACTATCCCAACATTTAAAAAACAGTTAGACAGGTACATGGATAGGACAGGTTTAGAGCGATACTAGACCAAGTGGGACCCACATGCCCCATTCCCCCAACGCAATATTCCACCACTCACCCATATCCCCCAACTGCGCAGGTGCTGCTGACGGGTTCCCGTTGTGACGCCAGAAATCCCCGTTGTGACTCGAGTCATGGCAATCCTTCCCCAACTGGGCCTCACCATCCCTCTTCCAACCGCTACACTCCTCCATTCCCCTTCATCCCCCAGCACCCCCACCCTCCCTCTTCTTTCCCCTCGCCTCCTCCCCTCCCTCACCTCTCCCTCCTCAGTCCCCTCTATCCTCCTCCATTCCCTTACCCATTATCACTCCGTCCCCCTCCATAAACCCTCTCCCTCCTGCTCCCCCACTCCTCACCTCCCCCCTATCCCATCCCCCATGAAATCGTGATTTTTTAAAATGAAACCTCTCCCTATGCCACCCATCCCCCTCACAATACAATTGCGATGAAAAAAATGAAATTATCAATGAAAATCGCGTCTTTTCTTTAAAATAACCTAAACATATTGTTAGCTGTTAATTAAATTGGAAAAGTTTGATTAGAACGGGAGTTTTTTTGAAAATCATGATTTTTTATGTAAATGAGATTCGGCATCCCATTGTGACGTCATTGTGACATCGAACATGGCTGGCAGGCAGGGCTAGTGGAAAAGGCAATAACTTGTAAAATATAACATCAATCAGAACAAATCTTGTTTCTTTTACATCCCAGTAGAATGTGAGTAAGGTGGGCCAAATATTGTAGCGCTATCGTGAACTGTTTTAGCAGGGTGTTTGATTATTGCGCACATGCACCCACACATACAAACAAACAAACAAGATGAGAGTTTTAGTAATATATAGATAGTCAATAGATGTACCAAATGTAGGCAGGTGGGACTAATGTAGCTAGGACATGTGGCTGGTGTGGGCAAGTTGGGCCAAAGGGCCTGTTTCCACACTGGGTCACTCTGTGACTCTATGACTCTAATCGGCCCTCTGTAAATATGCCCCCAGTGTGTAGGGAGTGGATGGGAAAGTGGAATAGCATGGAACTAGTGTGAACGGTTGATCAATTATCAGCATTGACTTGGTGGGCCGAACGGCCTGCTTTTCTCGGTGCTGCTTCCCTGCGTATGAGGCTGGCAGCTCTCTCTCTCCTTGCACAGTCTCATGTAGTGTTCTCTACAAAACTCTCAGCCTCCTCAATGGACGAAAGCTGATTGAAACCTATACAATGGTGAAAGGCCTGGATAGAGTGGATGTGGAGAGGATGTTTCCACTCGCAGTAGAATCTAAGACCAGAGGCCATAGCCTCAGAATAAAAAGACGTACCTTCAGAAAGGAAATGAGGAAGAATGGGAAATGAGGAGGAAATGAGGATGGTGAATCTGTCAAATTCATTGCCACAGACAGATGTGGAGACCGTTAATGGATATTTTTAAGGCGGAGATTCTTGACCTAAGGGTTCCAAAGGTTATGGAGTGAAGGCAGGAGAATGGGCTCGAGAGGGAAAGATAGAGCAGCCAGGACTAAATGGCGGAGTAGACTAGATGGGACGAATGGCCTAACACATCAGCACCACACCAAGCAACTTCTGCCAGATACTGATAAATATCTAGCAGGAAACATAGAAACAGAAACACAGAAAATAGGTGCAGGAGTAGGCCTTTGATCCAGCACCGCCATTCAATATCATCATGGCTGATCATCCAAAATCAGTACCCCATTCCTACTTTTTCCCCATATCCCTTGAGTCCGTTAGCCCTAAGAACTATGTCTAATTCTCTCTTGAAAACATCAAGTAAATTGGCCTCTACTACCTTCTGTGGCAGAGAATTCCACATTCACAACTCTCTGGGTGAAAAAGGTTTTCCTCATCTCAGTCCTAAATGGCCCAAGCCCTTATTCTTAAGGAGCAAGTGTAGTTGTCACTCTTTGATAAACACTGACATCAATGATTCACCAAATAACTCCATGCATCAAACTTCATCTCGCTGCCTAACATCGATGTTGATGCAACTGCTGGGCAGACATGGCTGATAATGTTACTCGATTATTTTGCAGAACCTTCAACCAGATAAATTACAGTCAGGACATTGAAACCATGATCGATGAATTTGTGGAAGACTTGGAGAGAGACGGCCGTGACTTTAGGAGCGATATATTTTACATTGCTTGGTATAACAAACTTGGCCTGATGCAGATTGTCATGAGTGGAAGTCAAGCTATTGTTACATGACATGAATATGGTTATATGGTTACATGACATGAAATGTTATGTGTAAAGCTCTTGTTCTCTTGTTGCTAGAATGGTGCCCTCGCCTGAGAAGATGCAACAACCTGTACATGTGTGGTTTTATGTAGTAATAAAACACTCACAAGATGCTTTACATGTTAACTCTGTGTATTGAAAGGCAACAACGTCAAAAGATGCCAAGTCAGTGGATATATTTAAGGCAGAGATAGATAGATGCTTGATTAGTACAGGTGTCAGAGTTTATGGGAAAAGGCAGGTTAATGGGGTTAGGAGGGAGAGATAGATCAGCTAAGATTAAATGAAGTGGTAGACTTGATGGACCAAATGGCCTAATTCCTCTCCTATCACTTATGACCTCAGAATCTTATGAACTCTACTTATGCGCCACTGTGCCACTCGACAACTTTAGTTACGAGGAGAATTTAATAGGCTGGGCTTGTTTTCACTGCTTCAAAGGAGGTTGAGGGGGGACCTGAGAGAGGTATATAAGATTCAGTTTCAGTTTCAGTTTAGTTTATTGTCAGATGTACCGAGGTACAACGACAAGCTTTTGTTGCGTGCTACCCAGTGAACAGATAGACAATACATGATTACAACCGATCCATTTACAGTGTATAGATACATGATAAGGGAGTAATATTTAGTACAAGGTAAAGGCAGCAAAGTCCGATCAAGTATAGTCCGACGATCACCAAAGATGTAGATAGTAGTTCAGCACTGTTCTCTGGTTGTGGTAAGATGATTCAGTTGCCTGATGAAAACTGGGAAGAAACTGTCCCTGAATCTGGAGGTGTGCGTTTTCACACCTATACCTTTTGCCCAATGGGAGAGGGGCATAGGAAGCAGACACACATTTTCCATGTAAACGACATAAAAATCAACAGGCCCTAGGCTCAAGGTGGAACAACTATTTGTTAAAAACTTGTCCCACACATCGAGTTTCAAAATGTAAATCTGCCCTCTTGTAACAAGGGACCAGGTTCAAGGATCTGACTCGTAGAACAGAAAACAGCGCACTCGTTCGTTAAGTTGCAAATCAGATTTATTGGCAAGAGAGAGAACAAAACCGATACTTGTCACGGTATGCAGGGGGCCCATTTTACAGCAGCACACCTCCTTCTGTCTCTCTACCTCCGCCCGCATCATTGACTACGACCCAGCCCATCGGGAAACGCCTCACGTAAATGAACTAACTGATGGCTTACTGGCGCCTGCCTTTATACCGGCAGAAATCAGCCGTTGAAATAACCGCCGGTAAGTCCTGGCCAATAGCGCCGCTCCCAAATTCAACGTGCAGCCAGTGGCAGGGGCCTGCATTCGAGCAATGGAAACAAAGCACTGCCGGCACATAAAGTCTGTGGGACAGGCAGCATCTCTGGAGAGAAGGAATTTGTGACGTTTCGGGTCGAGACCCTTCTTCAGACTGATGTCAGTAGTGGGTGTTACAGAGATAGAATTTAATCAGGGACAGTAAGACTGGTGGGAGAACTGGGAAGGGGGAGGGGTTAGAGAGAGGAAAAGCAAGGGCTACGAAGTTAGAGAAGTCAATGTTCATACCGCTGGGGTGTAAACTGCCCAAGCGAAATATGAGGTGCTGTTCTTCCAATTTGCTCTGGGCATCACTCTGACAATGGAGGAGGCCCAGGACAGAAAGGTCAGATTGGGAATGGGAGGGGAGTTAAAGTGTTTGGCAACTGGGAGATCAGGTAGGTTAAGACGGACTGAGTGGAGGTGTTTAGTTTAATTTAGTTTAGTTTAGCTTAGTGTAGTATAATTTAGTTTAGAGATACAATGCAAAAATATTCCCTTCGGCCCACCAAGTCTGCACCAACCAGTGTCTCACATACTCTAGCACTACTACATACTACTATACTAGAATACTACACACAATAGCGACAATTTACAATCTTTACCAAAGCCAATTAGCCTACAAACCTGTACGTGTGGGAGAAAACTGGAGCACTCGGAGAAAACCCAGGTGGTCACGTGGAGAATGTACAAACTCCGGGAGATCAGGTAGGTCCAGATAGGCAGCTGACGAGTCTGTAAACTGGCTCAGGCATTGGACCTGCAGTCAGGATGGAACCCGGGTCCCTGTGACGCACTGTGAGGCAGCAACTCTACCGCTGCGCCTAGGTGCTGCAAGTTGGGGTGAAGACAGGAGAAAACAAGGGCCAGCTTCGATCCTGACCTTCGGGGGCGTTTGAACGGAGTTTGTACATTCTCCCTGCGACCACGTGGGTTTCTCCCCCCACAATTCCAAAGACGTACAAGTTTATACGTTAATTAGCCTCTGTAAATTGCTCCTAGTGTGCAGGGAGGGTCGGAGAAAGTGGGATAACATAGAACTAGTGTGTATGATTGGATTGATGTGGACTCAGTGGGCCAAATGTCCTGTTTTCATTCTGTACCTGTAAACTAAACTAAACTAAACTAGAGGTCATAGCCTCAGAAATAAAGGATGATCCTTTCGAATGAAGATGAGGAGGAATTTATTTTGTCATCATCATCATCGTTGAAGACTGTGCCTTGTGTATGACAGCGATCGCAACTTCTACTGAAGTGTGGATGCCCGTTGGCTCGCTAAGAGCTCCTCCGCCCTTTGACAGGTCTTGTGTTTTGTCCTGCTGGGGGTCCACACCCCTCTTTAGTCAGAGGATGGTGAATTTGTGGAATTAATTGCCATAGACGGCTATGAAGGCCCTCGATGGATATTTTTAAGGCAGAGATAGATAGATTCGGTTTGAGACCTTTCTTCAGACGGAGATTCAGGGGAACGGGAGATACAGTGATATGGAAGGGTAAGGTGTGATAAAGAGAGATCAAAGGAATACAAGGAAGCAAAGAGAGATCAAGAAAAATGTAGAATAGATTGTTGTTAGCTGGGGAAGTAAAACAACGAGGCATACAGAGATAACATTTAATCAAGAGGATAGTCAAACCAGTCAGACAACTAGAATGGGCGGGGGAAGGGTGGATAGAGAAGGAAAGCAAGGGTTACTTGAAGTATGAAGTATTCATCGCTCGGTTGTAAGCTGCCCAAGCAACATATGAGATGCTGTTCCTCCAATTTGAGTTGGGCCTCACTCTGATGGTGAAGGAGGCCCAGGATAGAAAGATCAGTGTGGGAATGGGAGGGGGAGTTAAAGTGTTTAGCAACTGGGAGAAGATGAAAGTCTGGACCCTAGATGAATATGCAAGATGAGGTGAGGTCCAGATGTCTCTTCCTTTTTTAAAATGTGTAAGGACTTTTGCAGAAGAGCTCAGAGGTGTTGCAAATGCATGGTCAGGATTGGCCAGATAAGGTGGAGTTGTAAATACTGTTAATTATGTTGCAGAGTGTTTGTTCTGTTATCTTGTGATTTGTTAAAGTGTGAAGCCTTGTTCAGATTGTTTACAATGACCTGGGGAAATGTTTCTATACCTTTGTAAACAATGTCAGCTGAGTCCCTGCTAGAACTTTCTGTTGAAGCAATGTAATGGGATACTTTGTGATTGGGTTAGGGAACTGTCAATAACTGTATAATGTAATCGATATGTGTGATTGGTTTGTAGGGGCTGCCACTCACATCTAGTTTCGCGCCACAGGGTCCGATGACCTATAAAAGAGCGGACCCCACGAGGATCGGAGTCGATCTTCTGGAGGGGCGCTTTGGACTGCGTGACCTTTTGGAGGCATCTGTTTGCACGAGGCTGAAGGGCTTGAACGAGCAGAGACAAGGATCGGACCCGCGGTGGTTAGGTCTCGTATAGGAAGTTCGTGATTGTTGGGAAGGATAAAGAATAGTTGATCCAGTGCTTGACTCGATGTTTTACTGAACTAGACTAAGGGCGTAAGCTGTAGGAGCATAATTACAGAGACATCAGGCAAACCTTAGGCTTACCAAAATCAATTGTTTGGAACATCATTAAGAAGAAAGCGAGCACTGGTGAGCTTACTAATCGCAAAGGGACTGGCCGGCCAAGGAAGACCTCCAAAAGAATTATCTCTATAGTAAACAAAAATCGCCAAACACCTGTCCGACAGATCACTCAGATGTGGATTTGTCAGTGACCACTGTCCACAGAAAACTTCATGACAGAAATACAGAAATGCAAACCACTGGCTAGCTGCAAAAATAGGATGGCTGTGTGAGATATGCGATGTGCTCACAATCACTACTCAAAGACTAAATCGTGGAAGCAAGAGATTCTTTATTTTCAAGTCTGCAGAGTCGGGTGCCTCTCCAGGTTGAGACACACTGAAGTCAGAAGGGTAAACCCCCTTTATACACACAATTCTACATTCAACCTCCCCTTCGGACCCTTCTCCAATCAAGGCCCTGAGGTGCACAATCTGTAGGTACGTCCCCCCAGTACCTCCCACATCATACATCGCATGTCCAGACATGTGCATGGTAATAAGCAGTTTCTTGACCAGGAGTGTGTTGTAATATTCATTTATTTTATTAAGCATGCTCAGTTGTTCATGACCTACCCTAGTTTTACTCACCTCCAAGTGAACTCTCTCAGTTCTCAAATATCAGCACTAAAGCTAAGCTATAGTGACACGGGTCCCATCTATCACTCCCTTCTACTGATAGGGATCTATCTACATCACTCCCTTTTACCGCTATACAATGCTATCACTTCTTACTCAAGGATGGGTCTGGTAACTTTTATACACAGCTGTGTCAGAACACTCTCCCTGGCCCCTATCAGTTTGAATCCTCTTTAAAGCCCCTTACAATAGTGGGATTTAATCACTTTATCCCTCACAGCTGGGTCTCGACCCGAAACGTCGCCTATCTCCTTCGCTCCTTAGATGCTGCTGCACCCGCTGAGTTTCTCCAGCCTTTTGTGTACCCTGGCTGGGTTACAGTTTGCCAAGAAGTACTTAAAAGAGCAACCACCGTTCTGGAAAATAGTCTTGTGGACAGATGAGACAAAGATTAACTTATATCAGAGTGATGGCAAAAGCAAAGTATGGAGGAGAGAAGGAATTGCCCAAGATCCAAATTATACCATGTCATCTGTGAAACACGGTGGTGGGGGTGTTATGGCCTGGGCATGTATGGCTGCTGAAGGTACTGGCTCACTCACCTTCATTGATGATACAACTGCTGATGGTAGTAGCATAATGAATTCTGAAGTGTATAGACACATCATATCTGCTCAAGTTGAAACAAATGCCTCAAAACTCATTGGCTGGCAGTTCATTCTGCAGCAAGACAATAACCATATAACCATATAACAATTACAGCACGGAAACAGGCCCTCTCGACCCTTCCAGTCCATGCCGACCATTTGTTTTCCCCTAGTCCCATCTACCTCCACTCAGACCATACCCCTCCATTCCCTTCTCGTCCATATACCTATCACTTTACTTTTAAATGTTAAAATCGATCCTGCCTCCACCACTTCTGCTGGAAGCTCATTCCACACATCCACCACCCTCTGAGTAAAGAAGTTCCCCCTCACATTACCCCTAAACTTCTGTCCCTTAATTCTCATGTCATGCCCTCTTGTTTGAATCTTCCCTACCCTCAATGGGAAAAGCTTATCCACGTCAACTCTGTCTATCCCTTTCATCATTTTAAAGACCTCAATCAAGTCCCCCCTTAACCTTCTGCGCTCCAAAGAATAAAGACCTAACTTGTTTAACCTTTCTCTGTAACATAGTTGCTGGAACCCAGGCAACATTCTAGTAAATCTCCTCTGTACTCTCTATTTTGTTGACATCCTTCCTATAATTAGGCAACCAAAATTGTACAGCATACTCCAGAATTGGTCTTACCAATGCCTTGTACAATTTTTTACATTACTTCCCTACTCTTATATTCAATGCTCTGATTTATAAAGGCCAGCACACCAAAGGCTTTCTTTACCACCCTATCTACATGCGATTCCACCTTCAGGGAACTATGCACAGTTATTCCGAGATCTCTCTGTTCCACAGCATTCCTCAATTCTCTACCATTTACCATGTACGTCCTATTTTGATTTGTCCTGCCAAGATGTAGCACTTCACACTTATCAGCAGTAAACTCCATCTGCCATCTTTCAGCCCACTTTTCCAAATGGCCCAAATCTCTCTGCAGACTTTGAAAATCTACTTCATTATCCACAACACCACCTATCTTAGTATCATCTGCATACTTACTTATCCAATTTTCCACCCCATCATCCAGATCAATGATGTACATGACAAACAACAGTAGACCCAACACAGATCCCTGAGGCACCCCACTGGTCTCCGGCTTCCAACCTGACAAACAGCCATCCACCATTACTCTCTGACATCTCCCAGTCACTGTTGAATCCATCTTGCTACTCCGCCATTAACACCCAAAGATTGAACCTTCTTAACCAACCTTCCATGGGGAACCTTGTCAAAGGCCTTACTGAAATCCATATAGACAACGTCCACTGCTTTACCCTCATCAATTTCCCTAGTTACCGCTTCAAAAAATTCAAGAAGGTTTGTCAAACATGACCTTCCAGGCACAAATCCATGTTGACTGTTCCTGATCAGACCCTGTTTATCCAGATGCTTATATATATTATCTCTAAGTATCCTTTCCATTAATTTGCCCACCACTGATGTCAAACTAACAGGTCTATAATTGCTAGGTTTATTCTTTGAACCCTTTTTAAACAATGGAACAACATGCGCAGTATGCCAATCCTCCGGCACTATTCCCGTTTCTAATGACATTTGAAGTATTTCTGTCATAGCTCCTGCTATTTCTACACTAACTTCCCTCAATGTCCTAGGGAATATCCTGTCAGGACCTGGAGACTTATCCACTTTTATATTTTTCAAAAGTGTCAGTACTTCCTCCTCTTTGAATCTCATAGTTTCCATAGCTACTCTACTTTTTTTCCCCTTGATTCCGTTAGCCCTAAGAGCTAAATCTAACTCTCTCTTGAAAACCTCCAGTGAATTGACCACCACTGCCTTCTGTGGCAGAGAATTGCACAGATTCACAACTCTCTGGGTGAAAAGGTGTTTCCTCATTTCAGTCCTAAATGGACTACCCCCTTATTCTTAAACTCTGGCCCCTTGTTCTGGACTCCCCAGTCACTCTGGGTGAATTCTAGGTGGAGCTGACAATGTTTGCATCTTCAACTTTAAATAAAAGTCAATTGAATTACGGAAGGTTAGAGAAAGAAGTGTATTGATTTCTATTTCATTAGAAGCATGGTTGACATTTGTTACAAAGAGAAATCAACTTTTATTTCAAGTAATTTAAAAGGCACGTCATTAACGGGGACGCAGTGTGGAGATTGCTTTCTTCGCTGCTTTCAGTGACACATCCATGGGCTCCACTGAACAACGTAATGAATATCTTCTTCATTTGACCTCAACTGAGCGTTACGACAATATTTACTTAGCGAGGTCATAGATCACCTTGCAAGAGGCTCCAGTCATCATGGTTAGAGTGAAAAACGTTACTGTCTTTTTATTGAGAAGATCTATCATCTTAGGTATTGATCGCAGGTCGCTTTACCCACTCTGGTCTCAGAGCCGGTGATTCCAACCACGGCAGCCTCCTGAATGCAGAGATGTGTGAGTTTACTGAGTCCAATGTGCCGATACAATTGAGTCTGGTTTAGGTTTTTAGTTCAGAGTCAATGCCTAAGGCAGACCAAACGTCTTAAACAGAGATTGGTCAGAAACAGTGAGAAATCATGTGAAATAATCACTGAATTTTATTTTAAATGAATGTACCTGCATGTTATACTGTTTAGTTTGGAGATACAGTGCAGATAGTCCACTGAGTTTGCACCGACCAGCGATTTTATTATTTTCCTATGTGTCAATTAATTTGGGATTTTCGCTTGAGTAGTCTACATCCCAGCGGTATCAACATTGACTTGTCTAATTTTAGATAGCCCTTGTCTTCTCCCTCCTCCCCCTCCCACTCCCCAGCTCTCCTTCTAGTCCTACTGTCTCCGCCTCTTCCTTTCTTTTTCTTTCCCCCCCTACATAGGTCAAGACCCTCTGAAGTAGGGTCTTGACCCTAAACGTCGCCTGTTCCTTCTCTCCATAGATGCTGCCTCACCTGTTGAGTTTCTCCAGCATTTTTTATCTACCTTCGATTTTTCCAGCATCTGCAGTACTTTATAAATAGATCTTGGAAAAGACAGAACCAGCGGGCAGCGGCACGAACGAATGAATGACTGACAGCGGCGCCCCCGGTTTCGCCCCGGTGGTGGAAATTATACTATGTTAACATGCTAATAATAACATTAATATTAACGTGTTATCATAGAAAACGTCATTGTAATCACGGTACAACTAGAGAAAATAGCACAATCTTTTAGCAAAACGGCAAAAAAAGGGCTGATTTAGGCACTCAATCAGGCAATCATGAAAAGCATTATCGGTGAAATCATCATAAAAGGCACATGGCTTTATGGCAAAATCCTGGCTCTAATCATCACCATACAAGACCAGCAACTGTCAGCAAGGAGGAACCAGCTCGCAGGTCCTGTAGTAAATGTTTCCCAGGTGCTGAAAGGCGACAAGGTTCTGTTCCTCCTCCTTTCTGGCAGTTCACAAATCTGGAACACAACAAGCACAGATAGAGGGGACAACAGTCGCCTAAAATTATAAGTGAACACAGAACATAAAGTATATCTGTAAAGTCTGTTGAATGACAGATGTCCCAGCCAAGGCCCAAATTCAACCTTCCTGCTCTGCTGCCCCTCTTTCACCCTGATGTCTGACCTCCTTGTTTGAGAATGCATTGACCAGCCTTTGCCAGCAATCTGCTGAAGGAAACTTGAACTTTGTTTCTCATCGCACAGATGCAGCCTGAGCAACGGAGTATTTTCAGTCTTTTCTGTTTTTATGCTAACCTAGTATTACTGTTGTTGTTATTTTAAAATTGATTACTTTATATTTACCTGCATGTTATTGTGTTAACAGACATCTTAAGCTGCAGGAAGTTAGAATTTCATTGTGTTACAATTCAACATTGTTGACCTGACTCTCTGGAAAGTTTAATTTCAGGAGATGCCGGTTGTGTTATATACACGGAGGCAAAGACGGAGCAGTTGTGATGTAGCATGGCGTGAATTGAGTTATTCTTCCCTTAGAATACTGGTTTCACAGAGATACCTGATTTTAACTGTGTTCAGTCTCTATTCACATTGACAACCCAATTAAAATGGAAGCATGTCATTAAGAATTTAACTTACAGAAAATATTTTCAGTTAGCTTTGAACTATGTCTTTATTAGTAAGAAACTTGATGACGATGATTAAAATTCAAAATAATTCAGCTATCAAAACAGTTCACATTTCAGAATGATCTTTCAGCAACAAATATTATCAAACCTGCTGAGTATTTTCCATGATTAACTATTGGTGTCACTTACCACCCATGAATACCCACTCACTTCTTCTTCTTCACTTGAAACCTCTCCTTCATAGGGTCCAAAATGAACGCCCCTGGGAATAAACTGCCCTGCATTCCAGACGCCAAGACCAGTTTTATGAATTTTGGACATGGCAATGCTGTGACCCTCTGGAAGAGTTAAACGTGCTCTATCTGGGTGATTGGAATCCACAACAGTGTCCTTCATTAAGGCTGGTGGGCCATGCACAGGGCATTCTTCAATAAAAATATCTTGCAGGCTTCACAAACTGAAACAGAAAATGCAAAATTAAGGACTAATCAGGGTTTTGGCATTATTGAAATTGGCTGGACTTTGTACTGAAAATATTCAATGATCCACAAAAAGATGCTATCTTATGAAAAGTATTTCAGAATACTACCATGATGCAGATGCAGTGCAGAAGATTACTCTTCTGAAGAAGCATTCAAAATGTGAGAGGTTAATAGTGGCCGATTTGTAAAGAATCACTTCATGATGTTTGTCTGTCACCATAAATATCTTGGGGGGAAGATGCCGCTAATTAATTCCAAATGGCAGCCGTGCTGAACTGTATGTATATTTATAAACAACAAGAGAAAAATCATGACCATAAAGTATAATTTAGCATTTAGTAATAACTAGCATGATGTAATGCAGAGAGTATGTTTAACGGAAACAGTGCTGTGGTGCATGGAGTCAACACCAAGAAAAATGTTTTGAAGGATAAAAGTAACAGTTTATTACGTGAACTAATGAAGCATTTGTAACAAGGCAGATGAATTAAGACTATAGACATAGAAACATAGAAAATAGGTGCAATAGGGATCAATGTGAAAGGTGAGATGCGTAAAGAATTAAAAGTATTGTATCTGAATGCGCGAAGTATAAGAAGTAAAGTAGATGAGCTTGAGGCTCAGTTAGAGGTTGGAAGATATGACATTGTGGGGATTACTGAGACGTGGCTGCAAGAGGATCGGGCCTGGGAACTTAATATTCAGGGTTATACATCCTACATCTTACCTACCACCAATGTCAGGCTAACTGTCTATAATTCCCTGTTTTCTCGCTCCCGCCTTTCTTAAAAAGTGAGATAACATTAGCTACCCGCCAATCCACAGGAACTGATCCTGAATCTATAGAACAAGGGAAAATGATCACCAAAGCATCCACAATTTCTGGAGCCACTTCCTTAAATACCCTGGGATGCAGACCATCAGGCCCTGGGGATTTATCAGATTAGTCTACCCAACACCATTTCCTGCCTCATGTGAATTTCCTTCAGTTCCTCCATCACCCTAGATCCTCTGGCCACTTGTACATCAGTGAGATTGTTTGTGTCTTCCTTACAGATGACAGATCTAATAATAAATTCACCTTTTTTTCAGTCTTTAAGGGTCCAACTTACGTCTTAACTAATGTTTTTCTCTTCTCATACCTAAAGAAGCTTTTACTATCCTCCTTTACCTTCGTACCTCATCTTTTTCCCCGTATTGCCTTTTTAGTTATCTCCTTACTGATTTCCCGCTCATCTTTGCTATGTTATACTTCTCTTTTATTTTTTTACTGTCCCTGACTTCCCTTGTCAGCCACGGTCGTCCCTTACTCGTGGAACTGTTCTTCCTCTTTGGAATTAACTGATCCTGCACCTTCTGTATTATTCCTAGAAATACCTGCCATTGTTGTTCCACTGTCATCCCTGCTAGGGTATCTTTCCAGTCAAATTTGGCCAGCTCCTCCCTCATGGCTCCATTATCCCCTATGTTCAACTGTAATACTGACACTTCCGATTTTCCCTTCTCCTTCTCAAATTGTAGATTAAAACTTACCATATCATGGTTACTACCTCCTAATGGCTCCCTTTACCTCAGATTATCAAATCTGCTTAATTACACAACACTAAATCCAGAATTGCCTTCTCCCTGGTAGGCTCTAGTACAAACTGATCTAAGAATCCACCACAGAGACACTCCACAAACTCCCTTTCTTGGGGTCCAGTACCAACTTGATTTTCCCTGTCTACTTGCATGTTGAAATCTCCCATAACAACCGTAGCATTACCTTTACGACATGCCAATTTTAACTCTTGATTCAACTTGCAACCCATATCCAGGCTATTGATTGGGGGCCTTTAGATAACTCCCATTAGGGTTTTTGTTAACTCTTACAATTCCTCAGTTCCATCCATACTGACTCTACATCTCCTGATTCTATGTCACCCCTCTGACATCCATATCAGACCTCTCTGATAAATGACATTCCTCTAGATCATTTTTCATTGTTGCTGCATATACGGTTGGGCTTTCAGTATATCCCTGGGATAGCCTAGTCCAGGTATATTGTTGATCCTTGTAGGTAAAAGCAAACAGGAACTGGCTGTCTTTATGCAGGGGTATAGAGAAAAAGGCCAAACATTGGTCAATTACTGTAAAGGTGTCGGCTTCCGCCGGTATAGATGACAGAATAATATTGGGGTTAGGTACTAAAGGAGCAATTGGGATCACTATTTTGATAATAGCTCTCAGGTTTTGGACAAAACGGCATTCATTATGCCTTCCCACTCTGGGGATTGGCAGAATAGGAGTATTACACGGACTTTGCGTTTTCACTAATACTCCTCTTTGTAATAAAGACATGATGACTATACTAGCTATCCCTTCTTCAGCCTCCGGGGTCAGTCGATACTGTTTTAAACATGGCAAGGCAGCACCCTTTTTTAAAGTCACTTTATGTTCAGGGGCTGAATGCACTCGCCCCACATGATTCTTATGCTTTGCCCACAGTTCAGAGGGTACTTGGACCATTGGTAAACTTGGCGGATCCTCAGTAGGCAGCTGTTGCTTTTCAAAATTAGTGTTCCATTCCTTTCTGACCCATGTGATCTTTCCTTCTGTGTCATTAAAGAAGGCAATCTGGATCTATCCTTTTGACATAGGTAACTTTAAAACATGAATTGACTGATTGTCCTTCAGCCTTTTTATCATTTCTCCTATTTCCTTCGCTGTTGCTGGAGGTCTGGTAGCTATGGTCAAGTGTGGCTTAGAAGTACTCCCATCTCAAATCGATCCCTTTGATTTTGAGTGAGGTGGACCTTTATTCCTAACACCGGAACCTCAAATAACAAATATGGGCTCACTGTTAATTGTTCGAATTTATTCAATCAGGGGGAGATTCTTTCCTGCTACCTGGGATTCGGGAGGCACATATAGAATACAGTGCAATGTGTTTGCTTATGTTCTTGGCTGGTTTCAAAAAGATACTATAAATACTGGCCTTTTGAATCCTACACTCTTTGCTGAGCACGATGGATTTGATTATTTAATTGACTGTACGAATTACTACTCAATTGCCAACAATATAAGATGGGCATCTTTTGGCCTTGTTCTTCCTCCTTAATTAAATTTAGCAATTGATGTGTCTGCATTTGAGGGAATTCCATGAACATGGGTCAGCAGTACAAGTTGTGTATGTGTGGGGGGGTGGGAGAAACTTGTTTTTAGTCTCTTCCTCGGGGGGATGCGACCTTTTCCTATCGTATCCCCCGTCTCCGTCTGCGCTGAGGCCTATCGCCGAGCTGGCGGCCTCCAACTGGGACCGACCTGGAAGCTCCAAGATAAATCGGAGCCAGGACTTACCAGAGCGGGGCTGGCCGACTACAGGGCTGTGGTGGCATTGCGGCGGTGACCCGACTTCGGAGCCTCGGAGGCTCGGCCGCGGGCACAGTGGACGACAATGTCGGCAGCTCGCAGATCCCAGGTTGGTGACCGGTTTTCTAGAACTCCCCCAATGACAGCTTCGTCCGCTGGACTGGAGGGTGGCAGCGTCGACAGCTTCGACCGCCCCGGGCCACGGAGTTTGAACCGGCCTGTTCGCAGAGCTCAGATGGGGCCGCTGGACTTACCATCACACGGCAAGGTCCCTACATTGAAAACTGGATCGCCTCAACGCAGAGGGAGACGAGGAGGGAAGAGACAAGGACTCTATGACGTTTGCCTTCCATCACAGTGAGGAGGTGCCTGGTAGACTCACTGTGATGGATGTTAAACTGTGTTAAGCATGTGTTTTGTTATTTTATTCTATGTTAAGACTGCAAAGTATACAATTTCGTTCAGACTGAAATGTCTGAATGACAATAAAGGATACTTTACTTTACAATGTAAGACCGGTCCCAGTTTGCACAGAGCCCGTCTTCCCAGTAGTGGGAATGGGGCCGTTCTAGAGATTATAAAAATATCTGTAAGGGACAATACTCCCTCCCTTTCCATGTTCACAAGCGCTGTGATCACATTTTCCCATGGCTTATTTTGCCATTCGATATTAACCAATTTAAAAGCTTGAGCCTGTCGGGCCAGCAAACAATTTACCAAAGTTTGAACCAAAGTGGCCAATTTTCAGCTAGGGACACACCGACATGTTCCTCACACTTACTCTTAAATCAGGCTATAAAATCCGGGATCGTCTCGTCTTTATTTTGCAAACATCTCACCACCTCCCCGATATCAATTTTTTTGCAGATGACACAAAGCTGGGTGACAGTGTGAATTGTGAAGATAATGTTAAAAGGTTGCAGGGTGACCTGGACAGGTTGAGTGAGTGGGCAGATGCGTGGCAGATGCAGATTAATATAGATAGATGTGAGGTTATCCACTTTGGCGGCAAAAACAAGGGGGCAGATTATCATCTCAATGGGGTTAGGTTAGGTAAAGGGGAGGTGCAGCAAGACCTGGGAGTCCTTGTACTCCGGTCACTGAAAGTTGGCTTACAGGTACAGCAGGCAGTGAAGAAAGCTAATGGAATGTTGGCGTTCATAACAAGAGGATTTCAGTATAGGAGTATAGGCATGCAGGTACAGCAGGCAATGAAGAAAGCGAATGGTATGTTGTCATACATAGCAAAAGGATTTGAGTACAAGAGCAGGGAGGTTCTACAGCAGTTGTACAGGGTCTTGGTGAGGCCACACCCGGAGTATTGCGTACAGTTTTGGTCTCCTAATCTGAGGAAAGACATTCTTGCCATAGAGGGAGTACAGAGAAGGTTCACCAGACTGATTCCTGGGATGGCAGGACTTACATATGAAGAAAGACTGGATAGACTCGGATTGTACTCGCTGGAATTTAGAAGATTGAGGGGGGACCTTATAGAGACTTACAAAATTCTTAAGGGGTTGGACAGGCTAGGTGCAGGAAGATTGTTCCTGATGTTGGGAAAGTCCAGAACAAGGGGTCACAGTTTAAGGATAAGGGGGAAGTCTTTTAGGACCGAGATGAGAAAATCATTTTTCACACAGAGAGTGGTGAATCTGTGGAATTCTCTGCCACAGAAGGTAGTTGAAGCCAGTTCATTGGCTATATTTAAGAGGGAGTTAGATGTGGCCCTTGTGGCGAAAGGGATCAGGGGGTATGAAGAGAAGGCAGGTACAGGATACTGAGTTGGATGATCAGCCATGATCATATTGAATGGCGGTGCAGGCTCGAAGGGCCGAATGGCCTACTCCTGCACCTATTTTCTATGTTTCTAAGAGGTTCTTCTGCAGTTATATAAGGCTCTGGTGAGACCACATCTGGAGTATCGTGTACCGTTTTGGTCTCCTAATTTGAGGAGGGACATCCTTGTGATTGAGGCAGTGCTGCGTAGGTTCACGAGATTGATCCTTGGGATGGCGGGACTGTCATATGTTGTGAATTTGTGAACGAGAGTTGTGAATTTATGGAATTCCCTGCCACAGATGGCAGTGGAGGCCAAATCACTGGATGGATTTAAGAGAGAGTTAGATAGAGCTCTAGGGGCTGGTGGAGTCAAGGCATATGGGGAGAAGGGTTATTGATTGGGGACGATCAGCCATGATCACAATGAATGGTGGTGCTGGCTCGAAGGGCCGAATGGCCTCCTCCTGCATCTATTTTCTATATCTATGCCTATGTCTGTCTATTCGGGTTGAAGCAAGATTGCGGGGAAGATAAATGTACTCATGCTGAACCAAGGTGCTTGTGGGGTGAGACAAGATTACGGAGAAGATAAATGGAAGCAGGTGCTGTAAAGCACGCTATAGAAATTGAAAGGTGACTTTGAGGTTTGCGGACAGAGTAAATCTGTAAATAGAATATTATAAGACATTGTCCGCGGAAACATAACTTTTGTTTTAACAGACTTGTGAGAAGAATATGGGAGGCAACAGTAGTTGATCGGAGAAATCTGATCCTATTGATAGAGGGAGGCCTGAGGAAAAGAAACGGGTGGTCCAGGAGGGAAAGATGCAGATAAGAAAGAGCATTGCCAAGGTGATCCAAAAGACCAAAAGACACCTGGAAAGGGTAGGAGATCCTATAGTTGCACCGGGATCACCAGCAGGTGTGGTAATAAAAAGGTACAGAGATGACCACTGTCCAGTAAATCTTTATGGCAATCTAGCTGATCAATTAAATGGAAATTGGCGAGATAGGGGAAGCTATAAGTTATCTTGTCCTACTCATCTCTAAAAAAGACATGAGTTGGCGAGATGGGAGCACAATTAATATTTGCTGTGGATATTGGCAAATATTAATATTTACCAATATCCAATTAATATTTACTATGAGTGATAGTTGGAGTGGTAAGTGTAACTTTAACATTGATGGAAACAATGAGATGGACGGGGATGGAGAAAAGACATCAGCCTCTAGAGGAGGAGAAAGGTGTTAAGCAGAAAGAGGGAAATGAGGGACCTGTGCCTATAATACCAAAGCAATTGGCAGCAATATGATGATCAGCAGGTTCAAATAAATGAGTCCTTTACTGACTGGTTGGCCCATAGAGGAAAGGAGGCTATAATGAGTGGGGGGCAAGAAAACATAGTGATAGGAAGATAGAAACATAGAAAATAGGTGCAGGAGGCCATTCGGTCCTTCGAGCCAGCACCACCATTCATTGTGATCATGTCTGATCGTCCGCTATCAATAACCCGTGCCTGCCTTCTCCCCATATCCCTTGACTCCACTAGCCCCTAGAGCTCTATCTAACTCTCTCTTAAATCCACCCAGTGACTTGGCCTCCACTGCCCTAAGTGGCAGGGAATTCCATAAATTCACAACTCTCTGGGTGAAAAAGTGTTTTCTCACCAGTCTTAAATGTCCTCCCCTTTATTCTAAGACTGTGGCCCCTGGTTCTGGACTCACCCAACATTGGGAACATTTTTCCTGCATCTAGCTTGTCCAGTCCCTTTATAATTTTATATGTTTCTATAAGATCCCCCTCATCCTTCTAAACTCCAGTGAATACAAGCCTAGTCTTTCCAATCTTTCCTCATATGACAGTCCCACCATCCCAGGGATCAATCTCGTGAACCTACGTTGTACTGCCTCAATCACAAGGATGTCCTTCCTCAAATTAGGAGACCAAAACTGTACACAATACACCAGATGTGGTCTCACCAGAGCCCTATACAACTGCAGAAGAACCTCTTTACTCCTATACTGAAATCCTCTTGTTATGAACGCCAACATTCCATTAGCTTTCTTCACTGCCTGCTGTACCTGTAAGCCAGCTTTCAGTGACCGGTGTACTAGGACGCCCAGGTCTTGCTGCACCCCCCCCCTTACCTAACCTAACCCCATTGAGATAATAATCTGCCCCCTTGTTTTTGCCGCCAAAGTGGATAACCTCACATTTATCTATATTATACTGCATCTGCCACACATCTGCCCACTCACCCAACCTGTCCAGGTCACCCTGCAACCTCCTAACATCTCTTCACAGTTCACACTGCCACCCAGCTTTGTGTCATCCGCAAACTAGCTAGTTTTGCTCCTAATTCCCTCTTCCAAATCGACCCCAACATCGATCCTTGCGTCACTCCACGCGCCACTGCCTGCCATTCTGAAAAGGACCCAGTCACTCCTACTCTTTGCTTCCGGTCTGCCAACCAATTTTCTATCCATGTCAACACCCTAGCCCCAATACAATGTGCTCTAATTTTAGTCACCAGTCTCCTGTGCGGGACCTTATCAAAGGCTTTCTGAATGTCTAGATACACTACATCCACTGGCACCCCTTCATCCATTTTACTTGTCACATCCTCAAAAAATTCCAGAAGATTAGTCAAGCATGATTTTCCTTTCATAAATCCATGTTGTCTTGGACTAATCCTTTTACTGTTATCCAAGTGCCCCATTATTTTCTCTTTAGTAATTGACTCCAGCATCTTTCCCACCACCGAAGTCAGGCTAACTGATCTCTAATTCCCTGTTTTCTCTCTCGCTCCTTTCTTGAAAAGTGGGATAACATTAGCTATCCTCCAATCCACAGAAACTGATCCTGAATCTATTGAAATTGGAAAATGATCACCAATACGTCGACTATTTCTAGAGCCACCTCCCTGAGGACCCTGGGATGCAGAACATCAGGCCCAGGGGATTTATCATCCTTCAGCCCCATTAGCCTACCCAATACTATTTCTCGCCTATTGAAAATTTCTTTCAGTTCCTCTACCCCGTTAGATCCTCTGTCGTCCAGTACATCTGGGAGATGGTTTGTGTCTTCCTTAGTGAAGACAGATCCAAAGTGCCTATTCAACTCTTCTGCCCATAATAATTTCACCTGTGTCTGCCTTCAAGGGACCCACATTTGACTTTGCTACTCTTTTTCCCTTAACATATCTAAAGAAGCTTTTACTGTCCTTTTTTATATTCCTGGCCAGCTTCCCTTCATACTTCATCTTTTCAGCCCCTATTGCCCGTTTTGTTTCCTTCTGTTGTCCTATGAAAGTTTCCCAATCCTCTGGCTTCCGGCTACTCTTTACTGTGTTATACATCTTTTCTTTTAGTTTTATTCTATCCCTAACTTCTCTTGTCAGCCACGGTTGCCTCCCATTCCCCTTAGAATCTTTCTTCCTTTTTGGAATGAAATGATCCTGCGTCTTCCGGATTATGCCCAGAAATTCCTGCCATTGCTGTTCCACCGTCATTCCTGCTAGGATCCCTTTCCAGTCTACTTTAGCCAGCTCCCCCCTCATGCCTTCATAGTCTACTTTGTTCAACTGCATTACTGCCACTTCCGATTTAACCTTCTCCCATATTGAAATCCCCCATCAACACAGCGGCATTACCTTTGTTACATGCCAGTTTTAACTCCTGCTGCAACTTACACCCTACACCCTATTTGGGGGTCTGTAAATAACACCAATTAGTGTCTTCTTGCCTTTACAATTCCTCAACTCAATCCACAGTGACTCTACCTCATCAGTCCCTATGCCTTCCCTCGCAAGGGACTGAATTCCATCCCTCACCAGCAGAGCTACCCCCCCCCCCCCACCTCTGCCCACCTGCCTGTCCTTTCTATAGGATGTATAACCCTGAATATTCAGTTCCCAGGCCCGATCCTCCTGCATCCACGTCTCAGTAATCCCCACAGTCATATCTACCAACCTCTAACTGAGCCTCAAGCTCATCTACTTTACTTCTTATACTTTCCGCATTCATATACAATACTTTTAATTCCTTACGCATCCCATCTTTTCACATCAATTCCTATTACACTTGGCCATAGGGAGAGTTCCTATCCCTTTGTGAGCTTCCTTTCCCGTTCATTCTGGGATCATTACCCATCCCTTTACTCTCTTTCCCTTTAACTCCATCCTCAACTATCCCATTTGACACATCACCCCCTTATTCAGTTTAAGATGCAATCCGTCCCTTTTGTACAGTTCCCCCTTACTCCAAAACAGATCCCAGTGATCTAAGAATCTAAATCCCTGCCCCCTGCACCAGTTCCTCAGCCACACATTCAGGTCCCTTATCTCCCTGTTCCTGCTCTCGCCAGCACGAGAAACTGGAAGCAAACCGGAGATAACAACCCTGGAGGTCGTGCTTTTCAGCATTTTTTTCCGAGCTCTTTAAAGTCACGCTGCAGAATATTCATCCCCTTCTTTCCGACATCGTTTGTGTCGACATGCACTACCACTTCCGGCTGTTCGCCTTCGCCCTTGAGGATTTTCTGCATCTGTCGGTGACATTCTGGATCCTGGCACCAGGAAGGCAGCACACCATCCTCGAATCCCGACTGTTCCTGCAGAAACCCCTGTCCGTACCTCTCACAAGGAGTCTCCAACTACAATGGCGTTGCCTGACGTTTGTCTCTGGTTTTGGCACAACAGCCCTTTTTGTTTTGCAAGCCAGTCCGCCGCTCAGTGTGATAACGTCTTCTGTCCCCTCAGATTAGCTGCGGTGCACGGGTGGTTCTCGGCTGGTATGTCTGCCCCTTTCACCGTGTGAAGCGGACTCGATTCACTTAAGAGACTGTAGGAAGCACCCCGCAGGGGTCAATACAGTCGGCGAGTTTAAACATTTGTGGATGTGTCTGGGTTTAAGCGCTTCATGATTTTGATTCGCACGGGAGGTTTGGACACGCATGAAGCAGCTTCGAACCTGTCAGTCTGGAAGTTTGCAACATCAGAGAGACGGGAAGATAATAAATTGTTCTGTTTGATCCACCATCCAACACCTGGAATAAGAGCCAAATGCAATGCATTTGAACACAGACTTATTACTTGCGAAGTTCACTCGGATCGCACAGTGAAGGCTTTAAGCGGTGTGCAAGTCTGCGCGTCCTGTGCAAGTCCCCGAGTCCCGAGAAATAAAAAATAATTGTGCGCTCATTGAGGTCAGTTAGCGAGTGCATAAGTGGTCTCAGATGCTTGAAGGGATTACATTTCAAGGGTTTGCTGTGCTGTCAAAGACTACATCTTAACACAGCAGCCAACCGCACACTTTTCTATGAATACTGATTTTTATTTTTCCGATTGATTGTTTTTGAAACCCTCGATGACAGTGAGGGGTTTTCTGCATTTCCTGTTTCCCACATATCGCTTGCTTTCAATAAAACATCAACTGTTCCCCTCCCATCCTAATAAAGTTCCCCCTCTAAAATAATTCTAATCTCATAAACGTTCAGAATACAGCAAATGCCAACTCCATTTGACGGCGTGAGGGGGGGGGGGGGGCAGTTTACAGACGAAAATATTTTCCTTTCACTGGTGAAGACTCGGGCATGTTTATATTACCAGTGCTCGCCAGTTGATAATGATCAGAGGCAGTGATGACAAACGCAATATCCAGTGCAGAGCAGGATGTGAATACTTGGTCATTCAAGATCGTGTTGCAGAAAGCCCGGGGCAGCACGGACGAGAGGGGCCGAAGGGTCTGTCTCCGCCCGGGGGAAGCGAGCTCCGCCTCCCGAGCTCGGATTGGCGGTGACGTCAGGGCGCTGGCCATCCGTGCGTGCGGCTGACGTCACGGCGCAGGTCGCATGACGGCGGACGGGCGGCGGGACCAGGTTGTCGGGTGGGTGCTCGGCGCCGGCCGGCAGGTAGATGCGGCCCCTCCCCCTACACCCGCGCACCTCCGCGCACCCCCCCACGCGCACCCACACCCCCCCCCCACCACGCGGACCGACCACCCCCCCCCCCCGCGCACCCACCAGAGGGCGCCGAGCCGCCGCACGTGAACCACCCTGCGCCATGACGTCACCACCCCAGCCATTGTGCAGAATCACGTGGGGGCAGCATGCATCATGGGAAGAAGGTCACAAAGTGCTGGAGCCACTCAGCGGGTCGGGCAGCGTCTGTGGAGAACACGTATAGGGGACGTTTTTTGGGTCATGACTCTTCTGCCAGACCTGTCCAAATGTCGCCTGTCCACGTTGACCAGAGATGCTGCCTGACCTGCCGTGTTACTCCAGCACTCTGTGTCTTTTTGTGTATGAAGCAGCATCTGCAGTTGCTTGTTTCTGCCAAAGATAGGCACAAATTGCTGGGGAAAATATATGGGCATGTTTCAGCTTTCGGGACACTTGGCTACTAGTCGATGTTCCCGATGTTGGGGGTGTCCAGAACCAGGGGTCACATTTTAAGAATAAGGGGTCGGCCACTTAGGACTGAGATGAGGACAAACTTTTCACCCAGATTTGTGAATCTGTGGGATTCTCAGCCACAGAAGGCAGTGTAGGCTGATTCACTGGATGTTTTCAAGATAGAGTTAGATTCGGAAACCAGGGATATGGGGAGAAAGCAGGACGGGGTACTGATTGTGGATGATCTTTCATGGTCACATTGAATGGCGTTTCTGGCTCGAAGGGCCAAATGGCCTACTCCTGCACCTGTTGCCTATGTTTTTGTGAAACGTTGCCCGACCCGCTGAGTTACTCCAGCACTCTGACCTTCCCATGAAGCATGCCGCCCCAAACGTGACTCGGCGCCCTCAGGTCGGCGCAGCCCCCCCTTCTCCCACTTGCTTCCACACCCCCCTCCCTTCTCCCCCTCATCCCCTCCTCTCCACCCCCTCCCCTCGTTCTCTTCCCCCCTCCCCTCACTTCCACCTTTCTCATCCCCGTGCCCCACCTTACCTCCTCACCATCTCTCCCCTCTTTCCTTGCTCCCTTCTCCCCCCTCACTCCCCCTTTACTCCCACATCCCCTCCCCCCTTCTCACCAGATGCCCATCCCCCCCCCTTGAAGCACCAGTAATGTTCATGTGTTAGTAATGTCTTGCTTGCCAGCTTGTTGACCCTCTGTGTTCCTCTCCTGCAGGGTTTAGGACCCGTTGCTGTGGACGGAGAGACGGGGACGTGAGCGGCCATTGAGGGCAGCCAGGGTGCCGGTGACCCACCCCCACACCCCCATCTGCTCGGTGTGTGGACTGAGCTTCGAGGGGCTGAGCTTTGGTGGAGGACCACATGACGGGGCACAACAAGGAGAAGCGTTATGAGTGTGACGTGTGTGGCAAGGCCTGGCAGCGCCCGAGCCAGCTGGAGACCCACCGACGGGTGCACACTGGAGAACGCCCCTTCGACTGCTCGGAGTGCGGCAAGAGCTTCATTACGGCACAACAGCTGATGATCCACCGGCAGGTGCACATGGGAGAACGCCCCTTCGGCTGTTCTGACTGTGGCAAGAGCTTCAAGACGGTGCAACAGCTGATGATCCACCAGCGGGTGCACACGGGTGAGAAGCCCTATGGCTGCTCCACCTGTGGCAAGAGCTTTGCCCGGTTGTCTGCGCTGCAGAGGCACCGGCGGGTCCACAGCAGTGAGCGGCCCTTCACCTGCTCCGATTGCGGCAAAGGCTTCAAGTCGTCGCCAGAACTGAAGGCGCACAGGCGCCTGCACAACGGGGAGCGGCCCTTCAACTGCAGCGACTGCGGCAAGGCCTTCAGCCGCTCCAACAACCTGCTGGAGCACCGGCGCACCCACACCGGGGAGCGCCCCTTCACCTGCGCCCAGTGCGGCAAGGGCTTCACTCGCTCCAACAACCTGTTGTCCCACCAGCAGGTGCATGCCGGCAAAACATCCCTTCCCCAGGCCCTTCGGATGCTCCACCTGTGGCAAGACCTTTGCCCAGTCGTCGGGGCTGCAGAAGCACCAGCGAGTGCACAGCAGTGAGCGGCCCTTCACCTGCTCCGACTGCGGCAAAGGCTTCAAGTCTGCCACGCACCTGAAGGAGCACAGGCGCCTGCACACCGGGGAGCGGCCCTACACCTGCAGTGACTGTGGCAAGGGCTTCACCCAGTCCAACAGCCTGCTGGTGCACCAGCGCACCCACACTGGCGAACGCCCCTACACCTGCGGCCAGTGTGGCAAGGGCTTCACCCGCTCCACCCAACTGCTGTACCACCAGCAGCTGCACGCCGGCGACCGTCCCTTCCCCAGCCCGGTGTGTGGAGCGCGCTTTGCCAGGGCCTCCCACGCCCTGTCTCACTAGCGCGTGCACACCAGTGGCCATCCCAATGACTGCCCGTACTGAGACTGAATGCGGCAAGGGTCCACACTGGCCAGCGCCCCTTTATCTGCCCGCTCTGTGGCAAGGCCCGCTCCTCCAGCCCCCTGGCACAGCGCAACGTGGATAGGCGCTGTTTAGGTAGACACAAAATGCTGGGAGGAATGCGTAAAGTTTTGGGTCGAGACTGTAGGGTCTCAACACGAAGCTTTACGCATTCCTTCCCGAAACGTCACCCATTCCTTCTCTCCAGAGATGCTGCCTGTCTCGCTGAGTTACTCTAGCACTTAGTGTGCTTTCATGTAAACCAGCATCTGCAGTTCCTTGTTTTTAAACCATTCTGGTTAACCATCTCTGCACCTTCCCGAAAGCCTCCACATCAGTCCTCTAATGGAGTGACCAGAACTGCATGCAATACTCCAAATGCTACCTGACCAATGTCCCTTAAAGCTGCACATAACATTCCTCTTTCCTGATCTCACATCCCCTCCACTTGCGTTCGGTCCGCCAAGGCCTGCTGAATCTCCCGGTTGCCAATCATTTTAACTCCCCTTCCCACTCGCACACTGATCTTTCTGTCCTGGGCCGCCTCCATTGCCAGAACGAGGTGACACGCAAACTGGAGGTACAGCACCTCATAGCTTACAGCCCAATGACATGAACATTGAATTCTCCAAATTAAGGAGACATGCCCCCTCCCTCCCCCTCCTAATCAAGTCCTGGTGTCTGTCCCGACCCCATCTCTTTTTTCCAACTTTCTCCCCCATTTTCCATCAGTCCAAAGGAGGGTCCAGACCCGACACGTCGCCTGTCCATTCCCCTCCAAAGTGCCGGTAGAACTCAGAAGGTCAGCCATCCGTTGTGTGAAACAGATAGAGAAGTGTTCCTAATATAAGCCTTCCTTGGCTCTGTCCAGAATGTGGTGTCCATTGTTGGGATGGGATGCAAGGTCTGAGCTGACCAGTCATCGACAACCCCCCCTCCACCTTGGGCCATCTCTTCGTCATTACTTTGTCTTCTTGCTGGCGGATGGCATCAGAATAAATCCGTAGTAGCCGCTTCCCGTCCCCCGGCCGTTCCCCCTCAACTCCGAACAGTGGGATCTCGCTCTCCGCCCTTGGACGTCTGCAAGACTCCGGCTGCGGTAAACAAGGACTTTTGCTCATTAACCCGCTGGAGCCAAGTTGTATTCGAAGGAAATAAATGTCTTTAAGCAAATTAAAAAATGTAGATATGCCCCCAAATAATCAGTGTCAACTGGGTGGCGCCACCAGCACTGGCTGCCTCGCCAACAGTCTGTCTGTCCCTTCTACTGTTTTTATTATTTTAAGTGTGCTTTAAATGTATGTTTTAGTGTTCCTTGGTTTGTTTTATGTGGGAGGGAGGGAATTGGGGGAAACTTTTTTTCAGTCATTTACCTCGACGGAGATGCGATTATTCGTTTTAAGGTGTGCTTGGGGGTTTCTGGAGTGCTTAGTGGTTTTAAGTGGTGCTTAGGTGATTTCAGGGTTTTCCAGCGGTGCTGAGGGGATTTAAGGGGTGCTTAGGGGTTTCAAGGGGTGCTTAGGTGTTTCAAGGGGTGCTTAGGGGTATTAAGGGGTATTAAGGGGTACTTAGGGGTATTAAGGGTTTTTATGAGGTGCTGAGGGGTTTTAAGGGTCGCTTAGGGGGTTTTGGGGGGAGAGAGAGAGCGCTCAATTCCTTCTTAAAACACATACACAATTCCTTCTTAAAAAGACATACACAAATTACATACGTAAAAATACATCCACAATTCACAATTGGTCTTATCTTTGTCTATCTCTAAGAACCTCAGTTGGGAACAGACCAACTTCTCACAAAGAAACAGAGGTGTTTCCAGGAGTGTCCAGGAGCCAGTTACAATGGACCGATAGAGCTCATATGTCTTCCTTTCCGATCCTGGTAACCTCTGCTCAGTCATCCGGTGGTGGTCCCAGTGAGGACCTGCGCGACAATGCCAATGTAAAAGTTAACTTAAAAAGATAGACAAAGTACAAATTCTTAAGAGCATACAAAGCTTTAATTTAACGTCTGACGGGTGTGGATGTAGAGACCCAGAGGCAACAGTTTTACGTCTGAATACTCCAGCAGCACACACAAAGAAATAACAGAAAACCGGGGTTAATATATCTTGAGACTTAATACCAATTGCATGAAGTAATGTACCAGAAACCATCAGCAACCTCCAAATATGCACTCTTTGCCAAAAGCCAGTCATCCCAATAGCATCCTCTGGCCCCTTCTTATCTGATTAACCTCTTCAACTTACATTAAAACACTTGTAAGAGAGCTGTGAACTATTCAACTTATCATGTCATGATTTTTTGCCAAATCCCATCATGCATACAACTGGCTTTTTACAACAGGAAAGATTAAATATGACAACAATGGCTTAATAACTAACTCTTTGAGACAGGTGAACAAGATGTGCCAGGTGCCACAAAATGACATAATAGAACAGATTAAATTAAAACATCCAATTTTAACAATTTTACAAATCTTTATTAAGTAGAGCTGCCAAGAGCTTGGGACAGTGGCCAAGATCTGATTCTGGCCAAGATAACAGGAGCAACTTTTTGCAGACAACAACTGGCCCAGAGACAAGCTATTAATAAACAGGACATCCCAAGAAATGGGGATGGAAGCTTCCAGAAACATGGGGCGTTACAGCTCTACCTTCAAAGCACCTTCCCTAAACCAGCTAGACCACTTTCCCTGATGAAGCTGCAGACAAATCAAAACTGGAAACATAGAAAAGTGGTGCAGGAGGAGGCCATTCGCCCTTCGAGCCAGCACCACCATTCATTGTCATCAAGGCTGATCGTCCCCTATCAATAACCCGTGCCTGCATACTACCCATATCCCCTCCACTAGCCCCAAGAGCTCTATCTAACCCTCTCTTAAATCCATCCAGTGACTTGGTCTCCACTGCCCTCAGTGGCAGGGAATTCCATAAATTCACAACTCACGGTGAAAAAGTTGTTTCTCACCTCAGTCTTAAATGACCTCCCCTTTGCTCTAAGACTGGCCCCTGGTTCTGTACTCACCCCACATTGTGAAAAAAAAAATGCATCTAGTTTGTCCAGTCCTTTTATAATTTTATATGTTTCTATAAGAATCCCCCTCATCCTTCTAAACTCCAGTGAATACAAGCTTAGACTTTTCAATCTTTCCTCATATGACAGTCCCACCATCTCAGGGATCAATCTCGTGAACCTATGCTACACTGCCTCAATCACAAGGACGTCCTTCCTCAAATTAGGAGACCAAAAACTGTACACAATACTCCAGACGTGGTCTCACAGTGCCCTATACAACTGCAGAAGAACTTCTTTACTCCTATACTGAAATCCTCTTGTTATGATGGCCAACATTCCATTAGCTTTCTTCACTGCCTGCTGTATCTGCACTCCAACTTTCAGTGACCGGTGTACAAGGACGCCCAGATCTCGCTGCACCTCCCCCTTACCTAACCTAACCCCATTGAGATAATAATCTGCCCCCTTGGTTTAGAAACATAGAAACATAGAAATTAGGTGCAGGAGTAGGCCATTCAGCCCTTCGAGCCTGCACCGCCATTCAATATGATCATGGCTGATCATCCAACTCAGTATCCCGTACCTGCCTTCTCTCCATACCCTCTGATCCCCTTAGCCACAAGGGCCACATCCAACTCACTCTTAAATATAGCCAATGAACTGGCCTCAACTACCCTCTGTGGCAGAGAGTTCCAGAGACTCACCACTCTCTGTGTGAAGAAAGTCTTTCTCATCTCGGTTTAAAGGATTTCCCCCTTATCCTTAAGCTGTGACCCCTTGTCCTGGACTTCCCCAACATCGGGAACAATCTTCCTGCATCTAGCCTGTCCAACCCCTTAAGAATTTTGTAAGTTTCTATAAGATTCCCCTCTTAATCTCCTAAATTCCAGAGAGTATAAACCGAGTCTATCAGTCTTTCTTCATAAGACAGTCCTGACATCCCAGGAATCAGTCTGGTGAACCTTCTCTGCACTCCCTCTATGGCAATAATGTCCTTCCTCAGATTTGGAGACCAAAAACAGCACGCAATACTCCAGGTGTGGTCTCACCAAGACCCTGTACAACTGAAGTAGAACCTCCCTACTCCTGTACTCTTTTGCCGCCAAAGTGGATAACCTCACATTTATCTATATTATACTGCATCTGCCACGCATCTGCCCACTCACTCAACCTGTCCATGTCACCCTGCAACTTCCTAACATCCTCTTCACAGTTCACACTGCCACCCAGCCTTGTGTCATCCACAAACTTGCTAGCGTGGCTCCTAATTCCCTCTTCCAACTCATCAATATACAGTGGCTTGCAAAAGTATTCATACCCCTTGAACTTTTCCACATTTTGTCACGTTACAACCACAAACGTAAATGTATTTTATTAGGATTTTATGTGATAGACCAACACAAAGTGGTGCATAATTGTGAAGTGGAAGGAAAATGATACATGGTTTCCAAATTTTATTACAAATAAAAAACTGAAAAGTGTGGCGTGCAAAAGTATTCAGCCCCCCTGAGTAAATACTTTGTAGAACCACCTTTCGCTGCAATTACAGCTGCAAGTCTTTTGGGGTATGTCTCTACCAGCTTTGCACATCTAGAGACAGAAATATTTGCCCATTCTTCTTTGCAAAATAGCTCAAGCTCAGTCAGATTGGATGGAGAGTGTCTGTGAACAGCAATTTTCAAGTCTTGCCAGCGATTCTCAATTGAATTTAGGTTTGGACTTTGACTGGGCCATTCTACACATGAATATGCTTTGATCTAAACCATTCCATTGTAGCTCTGGCTGTATGTTTAGGGTTGTTGCCCTGCTGGAAGGTGAATCTCTGCCCCAGTCTCAAGTCTTTTGCAGACTCTAACAGGTTTCCTTCCAAGTTCGCCCTGTATTTGGCTCCATCCATCTTCCCATCAACTCTGACCAGCTTCCGTCCCTGCTGAAGAAAAGCATCTCCACAGCATGATGCTGCCACCACCATGTTTCACAGTGGGGATGGTGTGTTCAGGGTGATGTGTAGTGTTAGTTTTCCACCACACATAGCGTTTTGCATTTAGGCCAAAAACTTCAATTTTGGTCTCATCAGACCAGAGCACCTTCCTCCACATGTTTGCTGTGTCCCCCACATGGCTTGTGGCAAACTGCAAACGGGACTTCTTATGGCTTTGTTTTCAAACAATGGCTTTCTTCTTGCTTACTCTTCCATAAAGGCCCGATTTGTGGAGTGCATGACAAATAGTTGTCCTGTGGACAGATTCTCCCACCTGAGCTGTGGATCTCTGCAGCTCCTCCAGAGTTACCATGGGCCTCTTGGCTGCTTCTCTGATCAATGCTCTCCTTGCCCGGCCTGTCAGTTTAGGTGGATGGCCATGACTTGGTAGGTTTGCAGTTGTGCCATACTCTTTCCATTTTCGGATGATGGATTGAACAGTGCTCCGTGAGATGTTCAAAGCTTGGGATTTTTTTTTTATAACCTAACTCTGCTTTAAACCTCTCCACAACTTTATCCCTGACCTGTCTGGTGTGTTCCTTGGGCTTCATGATGCTCTTTTGTTCACTAATGTTCTCTAATAAACCTCTGAGGCCTTCACAGAACAGCTGTATTTATACCGAGATTAGATTACACGCAAGTGGACTCTATTTACTAATTAGGTGACTTCTCTGAAGGCAACTGGTTGCACTGGATTTTATTTAGGGGTATCAGAGTAAAGGGGGCTGAATACTTTTGCACGCCACACTTTTCAGTTTTTTATTTGTAAAAACATTTGAAAACCTTTATCATTTTCCTTCCACTTCACAATTATGCGCCACTTTGTGGCAAACCGTCCACGCTCATTAACGAAATGCTCGCCCTGATGGATGGACACAAGACCTGCCTCCTTTTCGAACTGGTCTTCACTCGAGCCGATGCCTGAGGGACATCCGCCTGCTCCTCGCGGATGATGATTTCACCGACCCCCGAGAGCTGGCAGCCCGTGCGGACATGCAGGGACAGGCCAAACAAGCAGGGTGGAGCCGCCGTCAAAACGGGTGGCGGCTGTGCCTCCACTGGTCTTACGGTCAGTCGCAGCCCGGCGGTCGGTCTTACGGTCTTACGGCAGTGACATCGGCCACGAACGGACAAGTGGAGCTACTACGAGGCCACCGACGCCGAGATCCACCCGCATCGAGCCGGCCGTCAGTAATGGCAAACTGCGGCCCGACAAAAACATTCGCCTCCTCTACACTCTGGGAATCGTCATTCGGGAGCGGGAAGCGGAGGTCAGTGTTTTTGCCCCCTGGCACCCGACACTCGTTCCGGAAAGCAGGGGCTTCCCCTTACGCAACCTCTTTACATAACCATTCTGCACAGAAACAGGGCGCCGGTCGTGGTCCGAAGTAGTGGGAAATTCCCAGGTATGAAAGCTCGGATAGTGCCTTGGGAGACAGTGATAAAGAGGACGCGGACCCTGAATTTGCTCGAGGCAAAAGAACAGATTATTAAAGTTCCCACGGTAGACTCACGAGACACTAAGATAAACGCACGGGGGCCACTACGTTATTACAACGAGTTTAAATGTTTCCATTTTTAACTTGAACAGTTAATTTGACTCGTGGAAAAAAATCAAACATGTTTGATTTTTTTCACGAGTTAAACAAGTTTCCCGAGTACCTGCCGTTAGCGCAACGAGTCGATAAAGTTGCTCGTGCGAGTTCCGACGTTCCCCGCTACGTGATCACCACGAGTTGAAAACTCGGGGTCACTCGTGGGCCAACTCGCACAGTGAGACAGGCAGCACAGAGCAGGATGATGGCTGGAGCAGATATAGATAGTTTCTTCAATCAAATGCAATTGAAAAAAATAGCAACATATCTTTTTTTTAAAAGGCCACAGTTTAAGAATAAGGGGTAAGCCATTTAGAACGGAGACGAGGAAACACTTATTCTCACAGAGAGTTGTGAGTCTGTGGAATTCTCTGCCTCTGAGGGCGCCAGAGGCAGGTTCTCTGGATACTTTCAAGAGAGAGCTAGATAGGGCTCTTAAAGATAGCGGAGTCAGGGGATATGGGGAGAAGGCAGGAACGGGGTACTGATTGGGGATGATCAGCCATGATCACATTGAATGACGGTGCTGGCTTGAAGGGCCGAATGGCCTACTCCTGCGCCTAATGCCTGTTGTCTATTGTCAACCAACAGCATCAACATCAGAACATACAGGATACGCACGATCCCGCTCAACTTCAACTCCTGTCGTTTCAAGTGGACCTATACCATCGTCGATGTCTCACAATCGCTACTGGGCGCCGAATTCCTCTGGGCGCAGCCTGCTGGTCAACCTGCAAAGACAACGCCTCGTTCAAGTCGATCACCTTGTGCCAGGCCGAAATGACTGCGCCCCATCACGGCTCGGTGACCTGTCCGACAACGAGTATGCCAGGATCTTGGACGATTTTCCTGATACAATACCTATCCAGTTCACAACGGTCAGCCCCAAGCATGGGGTGAAGCATCATATCCCCACCACCGGACGCCACTCCATGCACACATATTGGGGCTGCCCCCCTGGACAAGCTCCAACGAGTTCCGCAAGCCTTTTGCAAGACAAATGCCTTTGAGTTCCTGCGCATGCCTTTTGGCCTCAAGAACGTCGCCCAAGCTTTCCAACGGTTCATGGACATGGTGGGCCGTGGGCTGGATTTCGTGTCCATCTACCTCGACGCCAGGCCCCCTCGCCAGGAATACCATGTACACCTCCGGCAGCTCTGCCAGAGGCTCAACGAGCATGGCCTGGCCATCAACCTGGCCAAATGCCAGTTTGGCCTCACTTCCATCAACTTCCTCGGCCACCACATCAACCAGCACGGAGCTCTCTCGCTCCCGCTCCTGCTCCCGACCAAGGTCGAGGCCATTCGCAGGTTTGCCTAAGACTCTACTGCGAAGGGACTCCAAGAGTTTGTCGGCATGTTCAACTTCTACCACCGCTTCATGCCAACAGCCAAAAGAGTTTGTTTGAGACGATGCGTCCACGACTGTGTTTGACAACATCGAGGAGGCGCTGGCAGAGGCAACGATGCTGATAGATCTATGGTCCAACACCCCAACAGCTCTCATGGTCGACACATCTGGCACAGCCATGGGCGGAGTGCAGCAACAACTGATCAATGGTAGCTGGCAGCCTTTTTCAGTCGTCACCTGAGACCTCCCGAGCTTTCGTCCGGGAACTCCTCGCTCACTATCTGGCCAGCCGGCATTTCCGATACTACCTCGAGGGCAGGGATTTCATAGTTTTCACCGAGCACAAGCCACTCACGTTTGCCTTTTCCCAAGTGCCTGATCCTTGGTCAGCCCGCCAGCAGCACTACCTGACCCACATCTCAGAATACACGACCTGCGTCCAGCACATCACAGGCAAGAGCAACCATGTCGCAGAAGCATTATCCCTCACCGCCATCAATGCCAAGCACGCTCTGGCCTCAGGTATCGACTACACGGCCGTGGCAGCCGCCCAGTGAAGGAATGAGGAGATGCTCGACTACCGCACCGCCCTCTCAGGCCTGCTGTTGGAGGATGTGTAATTCAGCCTGCTGATTACACGCTCCTTTATGTTTACTAGGCAGCCAAGACCCATCATCCCGGCAGCCTGGTGCCGCCGGATTTTCGACATGGTTCATGGTTTGGTTCACCCTTCCATCCAGACAACAATGGCACTGATGGAAGCCATATTCATGTGGCACGGGTTGCACAAGCAGTTCGATAACTGGGCAGAGCATGCATCCCCTGTCAAACATCCAAGATTTTTGCTGCAGAACTTCGCCCTGATACACCGGCATTTCAACCACATCCACGTCGTCATCGTTGGCCTGCTTTCTACATCCAGAGGTGTCACCCATGTCTTCACCATCGTGGACAGATTCACGAGATGGCCGGAAACTGTCCCACACTCGGAATGTTCACTGTGACCTGTGCACATGCCCTCACCATCCAATGGATCGCTCGCTTTGGTGTGCTACACCTTGGATATGAAGGAAGTGGGAGAAGCCGAAGAATACGTTGTTCATAGTAAGCACCAGCTCCGCTAGGCGGAGGACAGTGCAGGTAAAGGGAAATTGACTGGTTCTACAATCGAGGAAGGAACGGATGGCTTTAATGCATTCCCGGTGGTGTAAGAGTGTTTAGAATGACTGGTAGTTGCGTCATCTGTGGTTATTATCAGACGTGGATTTCCTTTATTACACAATTGGCTGAACTGATCCCAGTAATTACAACTATTCTGAATACACATTTTCACATTGCAGAGCCAATCTGACGGCTTTATGTTGTTTCACCAATACGTTTATTTATGGGGTTACCTATCTATATTACTAAAACTAAGATGTTGACCGTTTTCGACTTCCTGTACCATGATTTCCGAGAGAACGCCGCCACTTATATTTGGCCACCTAGCTTTAAAAGTTTGCGTTCAGAAAATGGATTGGTTGTAAAGTGGCTGGACTGGACCGGAGGATTTTTCCCATCGATGAAAAATCAGAGAGTTATTAATGTTTTAAAACATGTCGCCATTATCTCTGCTACCCCCGCTGGCGGCAGGGGAGAGGGACTATAAAACCGGAATTGTGCCTCACTCAGTCTCTGCGAGACGGAGGAAGCAAGAGGGTCGCGGCTCTCTGAGCTGCGAATAACACTGAACGCATGTCTAGTCAGCGGTGAGTCCCCTCGATGTGGTTGTAAAGTGGCTGCTGCCAAATTATTTGCCTTGCCTTTTTAAAAGTTTGTGTTCAGAAAATGGATTGGTTGTAAAGTGGCTGCTGCCAAATTGTTTGCCTTGCCTTTTTTTTTAATGTTTGTGATCAGAAAATGGATTGGTTGTAAAGTGGCTGCTGCCAAATTGTTTGCCTTGCCCTTTTAAAAAGTTTGTGTTCAGAAAATGGATTGGTTGTAAAGTGGCTGCTGCCAAATTATTTGCCTTGCCTTAATAAAAAGTTTGTGTTCTGAAAATGTATTGGTTGTAAAGTGGCTGCTACCAAATTGTTTGCCTTCCCATTTAAAACAGTTTGTGTTCAAAAAATGGACTGGTTGTAAAGTGGCTGCTGTCAAATTGTTTGCCTTGCCTTTTTTTAAAAGTTTGTGTTCAGAAAATGGGTTGGTTGTAAAGTGGCTGCTGTCAAATTGCTTTGCTTGGTTTTTAAAATCGTTGCAACAGTTTTCGGATAGATAAAGCGTGAATACACATTTTATTAGATCAGGACTGTTTAATTGCAAAATTAGCGCTCGTTCCATGACTTTCCGCTTAGATGGCGCCGATGACGTAATTTCCGCTTAGCATCAAGATGCCGCTGACTGCGTCTTTTCCGGTTCGTGGC
The DNA here is from genome assembly GCA_035221665.1 of Okamejei kenojei. NCBI lineage: Eukaryota > Metazoa > Chordata > Chondrichthyes > Rajiformes > Rajidae > Okamejei > Okamejei kenojei. Next base: position 128,434,953 of record CM069135.1, read on the forward strand.
AAGATGGCGCTGAATGCAGAAGGCATAGTGAAGATGTCGTTGAATAATTCAAGAGAGCTGACTGCTCTGTCTATGGTGAGTGTGTTTGTTGGACGTTGTTTAAACCACGTTTTTGCTTCAGCAGTAGATGCCTCCACAGGAGGCTTGAAACGTTTGAATCATTCAGTTTACACACTGTATGTTTACCACGTTCTGAAGTTACTTTTAGTATTGATTGTGTGTGTGAGTCTGTGTGTGAGTCTGTGTGTATGTGTGTGTGAGTCTGTGAGTCTGTGTGTGTGTGTATGTATATATATATACACACATACATATATGTGTGTGTATTTGTGTGAGTGTGAGTGTGTGTGGGTGAGTCTGTCTGCGTGTGTGTGTGTGTGTGTGTGAGTGTGGAGGGTGTGTGTGTGTGTGATCAGCAAATAACAAATAGTACAAATAATATAGTCTTTCGTAGTTCAGAGCTTATTTGTTATGTTTAATAGCCTGATGGCAGTCAGGAAGAAGCTGTTCCTCAATGTGGATGTTACAGTTTTCAGTTTACAAAAGTCGGACGTGACTCCAGAAGTCGGGCATGTCAGTCAGTCCACAAGCCGTGATTCATCTCTCAGTCCAGAGTCCATGAGTGAGTGAGTCAGCCCAGAGACCATGGGTTAGTCCCAAGGCTGTGAGTACAGAGGCCATGAATGGGTTGCTCACCGCCCGCCCCCCCCCCCCCCCCCCCACTGGCATTCCCTACCTCAAGACGCTGCCCTAAGCCTGGCTATAGGATGCTCCACCTCCTGAAGCCGCCCCCATAACCCGCTGCAGGACACCCCCCCCCCTCATCAGCCCACGAGAGCCCCCGCCTGAAGCCGTCCCCTCCCTCGGCTGGAGGACATCTGCCACCCCCTACCCCACCCGACAGCCCCCACCTCTACAATGTTTTGCACAAATTCTTCAATGAGTCAAGAGAATTGAGAATTACAACAAATTACAACCGCTCAATCTCTCTATATTAAATTGTCTCTTTTTTTATGAACAGCAAATAGCCATCAAGAGGCAGTGAGCAGCAGAACACAACAAGAGACACAACAAGAAAGAACGTAATACTTCTCATCTTTAACATTTAACTTGTTCTTATATTTTAAGTCATACACATTTTAAACTTTAATAAATAATTTTTCCACTTTTCATGCCTGCATGTTCTTCACCACAATGGGAACCTAATAGGCAGGAATGGTTGTGGGGGAGCCACTAAGAGTGCATGGGGGAGGTTGTGGGGAGATGGACTGGATGCGTGGGGGGGGGAGGGGAATGGCAAGGAGCAGAGTGGGGGGATGAAGGGAGGAGGGATGACTGAATGAACTGCCACCACACCAGCCATGAGTGACTGCACTGCCAGCCCACCAGCCGTGAGTAAGTGAACTGCCAGCCCACCAGCTGTAAGTGACTGAACTGCCAACCCACCAGCCGTGAGTGACTGCACTGCCAGCCTGCCAGCCCACCAGCCCCAAGTAAGTGAACTACCAGCCCACCAGCTGTAAGTGACTGAACTGCCAGCCCAGCAGCCGTGGGTGACTGAACTGCCAGCCCAGCAGCCGTGAGTGACTGCACTGCCAGACCACCAGCCGTGAGTAAGTGAACTACCAGCCCACCAGCTGTAAGTGACTGAACTGCCAGCCCAGCAGCCGTGGGTGACTGAACTGCCAGCCCAGCAGCCGTGAGTGACTGCACTGCCAGACCACCAGCCGTGAGTAAGTGAACTGCCAGCTGACCATCTGTAAGTCACTGAACTGCGTCCCACCAGCCGCGAGTGACTGCACTGCCAGCCCACCAGCCGTGAGGAAGTCAACTGCCAGCCCACCAGCTGTAAGTGTCTGAACTGCCAGACCACCAGCTGTGACTGACTGCACTGCCAGCCTGCTGGCTCACCAGCTCACCAGCCCTGAGTAAGTGAACTGCCAGCCATTCAGCCATGACTCACTGAACTGCCAGCCCAATAATCCATCCAGTCCACCTTCTCCCCATCTCCCTCACAGTCTTTCAGCTGTTTTGGGCACAATTTCTGGCAGTTTCTCAGCTGCCAGCGTTCCAGGTCTGAGTGACTGTGCTGTCAGGCCTCAGTGACTGAGCTGCCAGCCCAAGAATCCATTGGGCCCACAATGTCCATACTAGCCCTCTGGAAACCAGACCCTTCGGCCCACAACACCCATACTAGCGCAAGAGAAAGCCACCCCCTCCACCCGCACTGGCCAGTAATATTGGATTTGGTGGAGAGGTGGAATATTACGTTGGGTGACCAGCCCTACCGTGTGATGCTGGGACCCAATGGGTCCCATTTAGTCTAGTACTATTACTAAAAGTCTCATCTTGACCACATTCGGCAGACGTTGTAAATTAATTTTAGAAAAAAAAGTCTACCCTATATGGCTATGATCATTTTCGCCATCTTACTCACCGTCCTCCTCCGCTACAGCCGCCCCAAGTTTTTTACCGATCAGTGAAATAATAAAAAAACTTATGAATGCTTCAAAAATCGTGAGATCGGCTGATTGGTCCTCCCGCCAGTCAATCACCAATATGAAGGTAACGTGCATTCCGGGGGGGAGGGGGCAGGAGTTTTAAGCCCCGGAGGCCGGACGTGACTCAATCACTTTGGAAGATCGTGAGTAAGAGTCCACAACTGTGATTCTATGGCGTAAGTCAACTGAACTGTGAGTATACAATGTGCTTGGATTAAATTATTTGTTAGACTGCAATGTGCTTGCAATAAAGGATTTGTAACCCGTAATGTGCTTGGAATAAATGATTTCTTAGTCTGCATGTCCTTGCAATAAACGATTTGTTAGCCCGCAACGTGCTTGCAATAAATGATTTGTTAGCCCGCAATGTGTTTGCAATTAATTATTTGTTATCCCGCAATGCGCTTGCAATAAATTATGTTTTTTAGCCCGCAATGTGCTTGCAATAAATGATTTGTTACCCCGTAATATGCTTGCAATAAACGATTATTTGTTAGCCTGCGATGTGTTGCAATAAATGATGATTTGTTAGCCCGCAATGTGTTGACCCGAAATGTCGCCTATCTCCTTCGTTCCTTAGATGCTGCTGCACCCGCTGAGTTTCTTCAGCCTTTTGTGTACCCCTGCTTGCAATAAATGATGTGTTACCCTGCAATGTGCATGCAATAAGCAATATGCTTGACTCGACTTGAAATTGAATGGAATGGATTGGATTGTAGGCCATACACTCACTGTTTGATTAAATTAAAGTGGAATGGATTGGATTGTCGGCCCTGCACTCATTGTGCTTGACTTGAAATGGAATGGATTGAATGTTGGCCCTGCATTGTACTTGGTCCAAAGGTCCCGCTCACTCCTGAAGTCCCGCTCACTCCGGAAGTCCCGCTCAATGCAGAGGCCACGCTCAGCCGCATGAGTAGATTCAAGATATTTTTACACTTATATATGTTGTGTGTGTGTGTGTGAGTCAGTTTGTGTGAGTCAATGTGCGTGAGATGGAGGGTGGCTATGCGTGTGTGTGAGATGGAGGGTGTGAGTGTGGCTGTGTGTGTGTGATGGAGGGTGTCTATGTGTGTGGCTGTGAGTGTGTGTGATGGATTGTGTGTGAGATGGAGGGCATGTGTGTGAGATGGAGGGCATGTGTGTGAGATGGAGGGCATGTGTGTGAGATGGAGGGCATGTGTGTGAGATGGAGGGTGTGTGTGTGTGTGCCCACCAGCAGTGCATCGACTGCCAGCCAACCAGCTGTGAGTCAACTGGCAGCACATCAGCCGTGAGTGAGTAAACTACCAGCCCACCAGCCGTGAGTGAGTGAGGCAACCGCTAGCCCACCTTTGACCTACCTGAAATCACTAATGTTGGCCCAGAATGCCCCCTATCAGCCCAGAAAGCAGTCATTTTTGCCCCAAATGCCCGTATTATCCCAAGAGGAGCATTTTGCCTCAAAAGGCCCGTGCTAGACCAGGAAAGGTCTAGACATAGTGCCTTTCACTTAGATGTCCTTTAAAAAAAAAAGAGTCCCTTCAGCCCATCTGGTCTGTACTAGCCCATTAAGAGTCCCTCCGGACCATCCGTATGTATCCCCCCTGTAAGTATTAAACCTCACCCCTGTATTTTTCTACCTCCCTTTATTGGCTCCCTGTGAGATCCATGCCAGGATAGACTTTCCTCCTTCATTGGTGTGATCTGTAGAAAATATGAAAAATGTCTAAAATTGATTCTCCACCCTCTCACCCTTCTCTATCTCACGGAGTCTCTCACCTGCTTTGGGCAGAATTTATGGCAGTTTCTGAACTGCCAGCTCGCCAGCCTGAGCTGCCAGTCCACCAGTCCTGATTGACTGAGTTGCCAGCCCACCAGGCCTGAGGGACTGAGCTGCCAGTTCGCCAGGCCTGAGTGACTGATAACCCAAGCCTGAGTGACTAAGCTGCCAGGCCTGAGTCACTGAACTGCCAGCGCAAGAATCCATTCGGCCCACAATATCCATACTAGCCTTCTGGAAACCAGTCCCTTCTGCCCACAACTCTCATACTAGCGCTCCATAAAGCGCCCCCCCCCCACTGGCCACCAATAGTGGAATCGGTGGGGAAGTGGAATATAGCATAAACATACAGAAAAATAGAAATTAGGTGCAGGAATAGGCCATTTGGCCCTTCTAGCCTGCACTGCCATTCAATATGATCATGGCTGATCATCCAACTCATAAGATAAGAGAGAGTGGAGGGGAAGGGCGAGAGGAGAAGGGTGGAATGGCGGTGTAAAGAGCTTAATCTCACACGTGTAAATACTTTAGTCTCACACAGGTTGAAGCAAAAGCATCTTTATTGTTCAGATCAACATCATCTAAACAGCACATCACACGTTCTCACTACTCCTGCTGCTTCTGGCAGGCAGTGGGCGAGTTCTTACAGTATAAATGTTATAATTAGGTGGAGTTATAATTACAAACATTCCATATAACCATATAACAATTCCGATTGGCTAACATGCAATAGCCAATCTACATCTCTTCTTGTATAAATGAAAAAGCAATTAAGGCATTTCAAACTATAACGAGTAAATAATAATGGGTTTATTATAAGCAAAGTGTAGGAGTAAACGGGTCCTTTTCAGGATGGCAGGCAGTGACTAGTGGGGTACCGCAAGGCTCGGTGCTGGACCCCAGCTATTTACAATAGCTACTTGATTACTATTTTCAATGATTTGTACGAGGGAATTGAATGCAACATCTCAAGTTTGCGGATGACACGAAGCTGGGGGGCAGTGTTAGCTGTGAGGAGGATGCTAGGAGGCCGCATGGTGACTTGGATAGGTTGGGTGAGTGTGCAAATGCATGGCAGATGCAGTATAATGTGGATAAGGGTGAGGATATCCACTTTGGTGGCAAAAACAGGAAAGTAGACTATTATCTGAATGGTGGCCGATTAGGAAAAGGGGAGATGCAACGTTACCTGCCTGTCATGGTACACCAGTCATTGAACGTAGGCATGCAGGTGCAGCAGGCAGTGAAGAAATTGAATGGTATGTTGGCATTCATAGCAAAATGATTTGAGTATAGGAGCAGGGAGGTTCTACTGCAGTTGTACAGGGTCATGATGAGACCACACCTAGAGCATTGCGTACAGCTTTGGGCTCCTAATCTGAGGAAAGCCATTCTTGCCATAGAGGGAGTACAGAGAAGGTTCACTAGACTGATTCCTGGGATGTCAGGACTTTCATATAAAGAAAGACTGGATAGACTCGGCTTGTACTAGCTAGAATTTAGAAGATTGAGGGGGGATCTTATGGAAACTTACTCATTTCTTAAAGGGTTGGACAGGCTAGATGCAGGAAGATAATTCCTGATGTTGGGGAAGTCCAGAACAAGGGGGTCACGGTCTAAGCATAATGAGAAGTCTTTTAGGACCGAGATCAGAAAAACATTTTTCACACAGAGATGGTGAATCTGTGTAATTATCTGCCACAGGTAGTTGGGGCCAGTTCATTGGCTATATTTAAGAGGAAGTTGGATGTGGCCCTTGTGGCTGAACGGATCAGGGGGTATGGAGAGAAGGCAGGTACAGGATACTGTTGGATGACCAGCCATGATCATATTGAATGGCGGTGCAGGCTCGAAGGGCCAAATGGCCTACTCCTGCACCTATTTTCTTTGTTTCTATATTTCTATGTTTAAATATAATCGCCATATTATATTACTAATAATTCTGATTGGCGAACATGCAATAGCCAATCTACATTTCTTCTTGTATAAATGAAAAGAACAGCTAAGGCGTTTTAAATTGAAAAACAATCTACATCTCTTCCTGTATGGAATAGAAGCAACTAAGGCATATTAAACCGAGGGAATAATAATGGGGTTAAACACAATCACCATATATAATGGATGGCCTGCTAACCCACTGGTGCACATATGCGGCTGTCTTATCAAATTTCCTCTGAAAAGATGGAAGCTGCAGTTGTAAACATCGCGGGACACCCATTTGGACCCTGAGGGGGAGACCGCAGCGGGAGGACAGGGCTTAGATCGGCGCAGTAAGTCCAGGGAAGCGGGTACAATCGGGAACGCAGGATCTGACCGACGCGGGGAGTGGACAAACACACTCGCGGCAGGTGATGGAACGGCTGCAACAATCGCGGGTTTGAACACGAGCGGTGGGGCATTCGGACCCGGGGGCGCTGGACGACGTTCGTTCACAGGAAGGAGATGTTGACAGTTGCGTTCGTGGAGGACACTATTAACCCCGACCAGGTAGGAGCGAGGTTCCTGATTAGTATGTGCTTTGTCCGTTTGCAGGCTCACCGTCCTTGTACAAGTGGTGTTAATAGTTTGTTGATTTTGTCACCGGAGCCCTTCAGCGTGTCTCATTTAAACTGCACACGCTTCTGTATCACAGCGGGGGAGCGGACTTGCGGGTGCAGCTCTTGCTGTGAAACAGGCAGTGGAGGAGGTGTCTTGCGATTCATTGGTCACTGGGCGGGGGAGCCGCTACCGATGTCCCTTGAAATGTTTTATAGGTTTAGCAGATCCAGATAAACATCCAAGTTGGCTAAGTAGGAGCGCTCCATGAGTTGCTTAGCGCTCTGAACAGCACGTTCAGTAAGTCCATTAGACTGTTGGTATTCTGGGCTACTGGTGATGTGTTGGTAGTTCCACCATTTAGCAAAGTCGTTGAACTATCGGCTGGTGAAATGAATTCCGTTATCAGTCTGAAGGCGGGCGGGCACCCCATGTACGGAAAGGTGGATTCTCAGTTTTTGGATTATTACTTCCGAGGTGATCGTTGGCAGTAAATTAATCTCGAACCAGTTCGAGTAGAAGTTCACTAAAATACTGAGATTAAATGAGAACTTACCAGTTCGAAGTTTGATCTGTATTTTATGAGGAGTTACGATGAGGGATTACGTGAAGACCCCGTCCAGCACGCATGCGAGACATTTCTTCAAAGCAGTGGTGTGGATTCACAGGAAAAACACAACAATTGAAATAAATATAGTAAAGAAAAAATAAGAACTTAATTACCAGTTGATCTGTATAATAGAGGGTGGGAGCGGAGGGCATATAATCCCTCATCGTAACTCCTCATAAAATATAGATCAAACTTCGAACTGGTAAGTTCTCATTTAATCTCACTATTTTATTTCGGAGTCACGTGAGTGATTACGTGACGACTTCAAACCTCTGTGATTCCGAACCGTGTACCAGCTCATGCTTCACTCACTGTCTGAAGACCTTAGAGGGAGGAAGTATGGTATCACAATCAACAATAACCTGTTTGTGAACAAAAAAGGTTTATTAATGACAACAAAAACCAGAGAGCTCCCCCGGGCTTTAATTAAATATTATCTGCAGACTCTAAAATTCTGTCTGCACATGTAGCAGGTTCCGCCAGTGGCTTATTATACAACCTTTGGAAAGTTCTTTCCGAGGACCATCCTGCTCTGGCCAGAATATGGTCCATTGGCACGTCCATTCGCCTAGCCGCCGACGTAGATGCAGCCCTGGTGGAGTGTGATTTGTAAACATTAGTATTGACTCCCGCGGACTTAAGCACCTGCTTGAGCCACCTTGAAATTGTTTGGCTCGTCACCTGACCATGAGGCTTCTTGTGGCTTATCCATAAGGCTTTTTCTCTCCCTCTTAAGTTGTATGTTGTGTCTATGTAATTGGCGAGATGGGTCTTGGCACACAGCCATGGGTTAGATGAATATGCCCGGAACTCCATGACTGGAGGCAGGGTACCTGGTCTAGTTTGTTTGACCAGTCCCTGGATATGGAATGGGAAACAGTCCAATGACTCTGTCATGCTGTCCAACCTCAGAAGGTGGAGGGACTGTACCTTTTGAGCTGACACTAGTGCCATGAGCATGACTGATTTCAGAGTAAGTTGTTCCAGCATGAGTGACCTGGGTAGTGGCCATCCCCTACGGTACGTCAGCACAATGCTGACATCCCAGATCTGAGTGTACCTTGGTCTGGGGGAATTAGTGTTAAAAATGCCCCTCATGATTTTGACCACTAGTGGGTGGGACCCCAAAGCCAGTTGTCCTGCTGCTGGAATCAAATAAGCTGACAACACACTCCTGGCTGTATTGATGGCGCTGTAGCTAATTCCTTCCCGATGTAATCCAACCAGGAACTCCACAACACTGGTGGTTGTAGCTATAGTGTAGGTAGTTCCTGTTTTGGAGCAATACCGTTCCCATTTCCTTATGTTGGTCAGGTATTCTCCTGGTGGACTCCCGGTGGGATGCGGTCATCATGTTGATGGCGTCCTCGGACAGTCCCAGGCTCAGTAGAGGTCTTTTTTAGAATCTGCAAGCCAGGAGATTGACTGTCATGGCACGGGTGACTAATGCCTGACACTGGGTGGATTAATAATTCTGGACTGCTGGGGAATTCCAACGGTGTTTCAACAGCCATGTCGAGGGCCACTGGGAACCATGGCTGTGTAGGCCAGTCGGGTATTATCAAGATTCCTGAAGCGGAATCCAATTGAATGCAGCGTGAATGCATCAACTGCTGCTGCCTCAGGGTCTGGTCCCCAAGCGACATACTTGGTACCTGGTGATTCAGCCTGGATGCAAATAGATCAATATCTGGTGTGCCATATTGCTTTCTAATTTCAGCAAATACTTTGGATTTAACATTCATTCGATGTTATCATTAAATTTGCGTGACCTGGTGTCTGCCACTGTATTTTGCTTACCTGGTAGGTATTTTGCTGATAACCAAATATGTCTTTCGACACACCATTGCCAGATTAGGTTGACCAAATTGTCACACGATATCGACTTTACAGCACCCATGTGGTTGATATAAGCCACCACCGTGATATTATCTAATTGCAACCGGACATGTGCATGATGTGTATTAGATGAATACGAATTTAAACCATAAAACGCACCCAACATTTCTAAGTTGGCGGCATACCCGTGTCTGTAGGCAAGATGATTCAGAATTAGTCCATCTGCCCCCTGTGCTGGATTGCATGTTAGTTGCTCCCCAGCCCAAATCACTGGCATCCGTTTGATTGGTTAATACTTGGTTGGTGATTATTATTGGACTGGAACTGAGCCTAACGTTCCGTGCCCACCATTGTAACTCTGGATTGGATTCAGCAGTTAAATTCATAACTCGGTCAAAGTGACCTGAGTTTTGCTTTAGTGCGTGCACATTTGCTCTTTGCAATTTTTGACAGTGCAAAGGCCCAAATTGTACAGCTGGAAAAGCTGCTACCATTTTACCAATAACTCTAGTAGTTTATCCATTAGTTCGTTGCATGATAGTGCCAATTCTGATGCTTTCCCCTTCGGCAGAGTTACAATCATGCGAACAGTATCAATCATAAATCCATGATAGGCCATGGTAGTGGACGGTGTAAAATTGGATTTATCTGGATGTATGACAAACCCCAAAGTTTCAAACAAACGTTTGGTGGCTGCTACTGCCAACATAGCTGTCTCCAAGGTTTTCCCTACTATTAAAATGTTGTCTAAGTACGCCATGACTATATGCTTTTGTTTCCTCAATAATGCCAAAGCGGGTTTTAAGATTTTAGTGAACAACCTTGGAGCGGAGGTTAGCCCATTTGGTAAGGCTTTAAATTGCCATAGCTGTTTCATCCAGATAAACTTTAAGTATTTACGATGCTCCTTGTGTATGGGTACTGAGTAGTAGACATCTTTTAAATCAATGCTTGCTAGAAAGTAACCTCTAGAAATCAATAGCCTGGCTGTTTCAAAAGTTTCCATCTTGAAATGTACATACTTAACAGACTTGTTTAAAGTAGTTAAGTCAATGATGATGCGACATCCACCATATTTTTTAGTTTTTGTGAAAATATTAGACACAAATTCCAAAGGTTCATGTATTGTTCATTCAATGACACCTTTTGCTAGTAGCCTCATCAGTTCAGCTTGACCCTCTTGTTTCTCTTTGACTGAGAGGGTGAATACCCTTTGGGGTATATGCTGAACTGGCGGAATGTTTTCATGAACGAAGTCAATTTTTTAGCCATGAATGCTGCTGAGTATATACTTGTCATTAGTGATGGATTCCCATGCATCCAAAAACAAGTGCAATCTTTCCCCTGTTAGTATAGAGCCCCTACTGCTCATATGCTGAGAGGAACCAGACCCACCTACCTCCATGGTTACTGGTGCTTCTTCTGCCTCTTCGCTGGGCGATGAGGTCTCTGCTGGGCTGTAGAGGGCTGCTGTTGATGTTGATGTTGTTGGGGGTTGCGCATTTTCCATGGGGTCCGCTCTGGGCCCTGGCCTTAAAAAGGCTTACGGGGAATGGTTGCGGACCCCGAGCTTTCACCAGTCGCATATGATGGTCGACGACTGGTGGACACAGTGGGGTTCTGCCGTCTGGGTTTGTTAGGTCTGCTCGGTCCCAAACCTGCCCTCATGAGACCAAAGGTCTTGGATTCTTCCTCTAGGTCTTTCACCTTTTTCGGAAGGTCCTTTCCAAAGAGCAGAATTGGTGGTTCTGAACCTGGTGTTTTGCAAAGTCCCGCAAATTTAGGGTTGAGGGCAGGCTTGATGATTTCCTTCCGTAAATTGTTTATCTCATATTGAGTGGTGCACAGCAGAGCTAATGTGTCTTGCTGATTTGTGGAGATGTCCACACCATCAATGGACCGAGCATATGATGTTATTCCTGCAGTCAGGAGTTTAAGGATTTTCTGGAGCTTCAACTCCAGGTTCCTGATGTTCTGCCCCAAATGTCCACAAATTTGGCTGTTTACAGCTGGTACATTCAATGATGTACAATTTTCTGGGGCTGTATAGTGTTCAAGAGCTTCATTGACCACCTATTCTCGTAGGGGTTTTGACGACAGGTGGTCAATGCTGGCTGCAGGTTTCAGCTCTAAAGGCCGACCCGCTCGTGGAATGACCACGTAGCGGTTGACCACACCCAGCAGCTCTTCCTGATCCTGTACACCCTGCGTACTCCGGACATCTTCAGCCAGCAACCCCTCTTCTTGACCAGCCCAGACCTGGTCGCCAATGCTGCCTTCAAAAGAAGGTGAAGCAATGGCCAGTGCCGTAAAGGGCACTGCGGGAGTGCCTGAGCTCCCTTGGCGAGTCTGCTGCTGCTCTCTCATCAGATCTCGCTGGAGCAATTGCTCCATAAGCCATTCCATTCGGCTTAGGCGGCTGCCTGTGCCGCTCTCGAGCGGTGTGGCATCTTCATCCGAATCGTCGGAAACTACCGCCCGGTTCTGGCTGCAGGTACCTCGAGCCCGCTGCTCAGGCTGCACTAGCGGTGCTGGGCTCGGCTCGGTAGTTATTCCTGCCGCCTCCTGTCCCCCCTCCAAAGAACGTTTCCCAATGGAAGACGAACGGGGGCGAGCTGCAGATTTCTTCCCTCTGGTCTTGCTCATTCTCCTGGAACATAAAGCAGACCACAGAGAAAATACACACGGCCACGGTAAAACTTACCGGTCGGCCCGACTTTTCAATTTGTAGCGGGAGCGCCTTGAACTCCCGTTCGTCGCGGGTGCACTGCATGAACGCTAATGTCGCGCATGCGTGCTGGACGGGGTCTTCACGTAGTCACTCACGTGACTCCGAAATAAAATTAAGTAGTGCTTTCCGTGCCACTCAAAAATGTCAGCGGCCAGGGATGACCATGCAGGGAGGGAGCCGGCTGGGGTGAGATGAGCTCCTGCTGCTAGTGCGGTGACTGGCTATTGCTGATGACTGAGAATTTGTCCTGTTCGTTAGGGGATGTTCCCTGGTGGTGCGCGGGGCTCTATAGAGTGTGCCTGCAATGTGCAGGTCTTCACCTTTCTTGCAGACAATACGAAAGTCAAGCTGTTGTAGCCATATCATCGTCTGTTGTAAACGAGATGGGGCGGCATGGATGGACTTGTTCGGGATGATGAGCAGTGGCTGGTGGTCAGTCTCGATCCTGAAGGTTTTGCCAGAAATAAAGTTTATGAATTTTGAACAGGCAGAAACAACTGCAAGCAGTTCCTTCTCGGTCTGAGCAAAGTGCTGTTCAGTGTCTGTCAAGGCTCATGATGCATAGGAGATAGGCATCACGTTGCCATCGATGGTAGTTTGTAAGCACGCCACGCTCAGATCGTACTGGGATGCACCACAGGTAATGGTGACTGGCAGGTTAAGGTTGTAGCATGCCAGTGTAGGTGTGCTGGCTAGCTGTAGTTTTAATGTCTCGAAGGCATTGGGGGTTCCATGACCATACAATGTCCTTGTCGATTAGTTGTCGTAGAGGAGCAGAAAGTTTATCGAGGCTGGGAATGAATTTACCCAGGTATTTGACCATGCTGAGGAATTTGCAAACTGGCAATGTCGGTTGGGACTGGCAGCCTGCTGATGGCTGCAGCCTTTGATGGATCAGGTTTGAATCCGTCATTGGCGAATGCATGACCGACGTAGGTGGCCTCGTTAAACTCGAAGCTTGCATTTCAAAGAGTTGAGTCCGTGGATAGCACGCCCATAATAAACCAGCCCCAGGTCATGGCATGCGTCAATGCCAAGCAGTGTTTCTGATCTTTGTCGGGCAATGTAAAACGTCAGGATCTGTGTTTGTTCATTGAGAGTGCATTTCAAATCAGCTTTACCCAACGGGTGTAGAACTCTCCCCTATCCCATAAGCATGTAGGGTTGAGGAGTCCTGAGAGGAGGGGAGAGGATTGCAGGAGTGTTGGGAGGAGACAATATCTCACTGCCATATTACAATTATCTCTGGTGCTGGATTTGAGGGGAATGGAGAGAGGCTGAGGGAGGAGAAGGAATCAAATACACAGGACTAGATGTTAAGAAGTCCCTTGTGCCAGTAGGTGGGGAGCATTTCACGACATTCATTGATTGCTGAGAGTGGTAGACGCTCAACATCAGGGGGGGGGGGGGGGGGTACGTATACGTATATCTTGGCCTGGGTAACCTTCAGGACAGCTGGGCACAGGACACACATCAGTAGTGTACCCTTGCATCACTGGGTGTTTCGGCCTTTTATCACTACAGGATGATCAGCCCTCAGCGTGTGTCCCGTGTCAAACTGCCTCAAAGATTCACCATGACGCATTTGGGGCCAGCATGGGTCTTTCCGCTTGAGCCAAATCCAACAGCTGCTTCTTTCAGCCGCGTCTGAGAGTGATCTTATGGTCTTCTGCAGAGCCTGACCGTGGATTCCAAGCTCCTTCAGCAGTCTGATGGTAGATGACGCAACAAATCCTCTGCATCCCACTTCAACTGGATAAACGTTGATGTTCCAGCCACGCTGCCTTGCCTCTGCTGCAAGCTCTGTGTAGCGCAGCTTCTTACGCTCATAGGCCTCCACAACAGAGTTCTCCCATGGAACTGTGAGCTCTATGATGTAAGCAGTCTTCTGTGAAAGGGACCAGAACACCAAATCTGGCCTGAGGTTGGTTGAAGCAATTTCAGGTGGAAAGATTAGTTGTCGGCCGATGTCCGCCAGCATCCTCCAGTCACGGGCCCTGCAATAGGTTTCCTTCTTCTGATCTAGTGGAAGGATGTTTCGGTGTTTTCTGTCCTTCTCGGACAAAGGTTGTCGCCCTTAAGTGGGAGGGGTTGCTTGCTCTCGGAGGCAAGGAGTTGGTCGCACACAGCCTGTTCTCAAGGGCTGTTGCCAGGCTTTTTAATACCTGATTATGCCTCCACGTGTATCTCCCTTGCGTGAGGCTGGTCTTGCAGCCTACCATGATGTGTTTGAGGGTCGCTGGAGTTGGGCAGAGGGCACAGGTTGGAATCCTCGCCGTACCACTGATTGAGGTTCTTTGGTGATGGGAAGGACGTCGTATGTCGCTCTGATGATGAAGCTGATCTTGCTTGATTCCATTTCCCCAAAGTTCTTTCCAGCTGATCTTCCTCCGCTCCACACCTTCCCACTGCATCCATTGCCCCTGTTTGGCAAGAGAGACCGCCTTTGCACTTCTTGCGGCCTCCTCCTGTCGCGCACCTCCTCAACCACCAATGTCCTCCGCTCTGATGTTGTGGCCTTTCGCCAAGTTGGTTTACTTGTCGTAAGGCCAAAGCCTCCTCTTCCCATGCTGCACTTGCCCCACGACGTCTTTGTGCCTCAGGGCTGATGAAGCTTGCTGTACTGCATCAGATGGTGTCCACTCCGGCCGGTTACTAGGGGCGGCGCAACAGCACTGATGGTCTTGTCTCTAGAGTCCCTCAGTGTCATCTGGAGTCTTACTTTGGAACACTTGTATTCCTCTGTTAGACTAGTGAGAGGTAGTTCCAGGACCCCTTTTGCCATAGAGGCCGATGTTAGTTAGACATCGTGGGACACCGAGCCATTTCTTCGCGTATGAAGTTATGGTTCGCTCCATCTTCTCCACAGTTGTTATTGGAGCTTCATAAACGGTCAGTGGCCACATTGTCCGAGGAAGGAGTCCAAACTGTAGGCACCAGAGCTTCAGTTTCCCAGGCAGTAGGGTCTGATTGATGATCTCCAGGCCGTTGACAATTTCTTGCCTTAGCTGTTGCACCTGCTCTTTGTCCTTGAGGCTTGCGTTGTACCATCTGCCCAGGCTTTTTACTGGCTGCTCAGACACTGTTGGTATTAGGTCGTCACCGATGCAGAACCTTGTGTCTCTAAGCACCCCCTTAACTATGGAGATGCTTCGAGACTTACTTGGTTTGATTTTCATTCGGGCCCACTTGATGTTCTCCTGCAGCTTTCCAAGTAGCCGCTTGGTGCATGCTGCAGTAGTGGTTATTGTTGTCATATCGTCCATGTATGCCCTGATGGGTGGCAGACGGAGCCCAGCTCTGGTTCGTTCACCGCCCACCACCCATTTTGAGGCCCTGATGATGACTTCCATGGCCATTGTAAAGGCCAAGGGTGAGACTGTGCAGCCTGCCATGATGCCTACTTCCAAGCGCTTCCATGTTGTTACTGAATTCAGCTGTTGTGAAGCACAGCTGCAGGTCTTGGAAATAGTTCTTGACCAGTGTGATGATGAGCTCTGGTACATGGAAAAAGGCAAAAGATTCCCAAAGGAGTTCATGTGGAAACTGAACCAAATGCATTGGCCAGATCGAGGAAGATCACATGTAGGTCTCTCTTGTCCTTCTTAGCTGCTTGGATCTGGTGCCAGATCATGCTTGTATGCTCCAAGCAGCCTGAAAAACCTGGAATTCCTGCTTTCTGTACAGATGTATCAATGTACTTGTTTGTTACCAGATAGGTGGATAGCCTTTGTGATACAATGCTGAAAAAGATTTTTCCCTCGACGTTGAGGAGACATATTGGCCGGAATTGGCTGATGTCTGATGCATCCTTTTCTTTAGGTATTAGTATGCCGCCGGCCCTTCGCCACACCTTAGGTATTGTTTGCTTCTTCCACACCACCCTCATGAGCTTCCATAGAAAGCGTAACAATCCGGTGCATTCTTGTAGAGCTTGTATGGTACTCCGTTTGGCCCCGGAGCTGATGCTGCTCTTGCTCGCCGGACAGTGTTCTCTACCTCTTTCATTTCGGAGGGCTGGTGTCCAGGTTGAATTCAGGTGGTTGAATAGGTGGGATGTCATGTGGGATGACTAACTTCTCATGCCTTTTCGTGTCTTGGTGGGCCTTTTCAGGTGTTCCTCCAATTCTTGTTTTGATGTTTTCAAAGTTCCACTTTTTTCCTTTGCGAAGAGGTCTTTGATGAACTTGAAAGGGTCTTTGTAGAACCGTGTTCTTGTGTGTTCTTTATTCTTGCGAAGTTTCCTCATGTTCTCTGCTTTTCGCAAGGTTGCCAATCGGCTCTGATGTCCTCTTGGAGTAGCACGAGACCTTCTCTCTCTGCGTCAGTTGCTTTTTTCCATTGCTTTTTCAACTGTCTCCTCTCTCTGATTAGCCTCTCGATCTCCTGCTGCCTCCTGGACTTGATTGGTGTTGGTAACTTCTTTCCACCTCTCCCTTTACTTACCCAAACCGTTCTTCTCCATAGCTGTAGATTATGTTGCCCATCCTTTCAAGCTTTTCCACTGCTGTGCCCACTTGTTGCTCCAAGATATGTATAAGGTCACTGTTGACCGTCTCCCACTCTTTCTTTTCAACAGCTTTTGGGCCACTTTCACTCCAGGTTTGTGCCCTTTGATCTTTCCTCCAATGGAGGTCTTTGTAGTTGTTGCGTGGGCTCCTCCACCGGCATTTCTGTGCTTGTATCACCCTCTTCAGTGACATGGGTGCTGATGCTCTGCGAACTTTGGTTGTGTGTCCCGTCGCTGTGCTTCATTCGACTGATTTGACTGGTTGCTTCGTAAGAAGTACTGGGTCAATGCGAGGCCCATGTCTCTGCTCTCTCAAGCACTTTTTCCTCCCTTGGTGGATCTTCAAGCCCATCATTGATGTTCTTTTCTCCCAACCACAGATGCACACCTGAAGTTTGTGTCCCGCAGCTGTTGTGGATGTCTCATGTGCCATGCTCTCCTTGTCCGTGGTCGTTTCCGTTTCCTGGGTCTGTAACCGTGTTATCAATCGGTGAGCCATCTTGCGCCCCCGCTCTCGCAGGCTCTAGGGGTATTTCTTTTAATTTACTTTTTGTAGCATTTAGCGGGTGTCTCCAACTAGCTGAAACAGCGTTGGAGACTGCTGTCATGGGGAGCTAGCCCATGACGGCCCCATTGGGGTCTGTTCCCTCCTGTCAGCTGTCTCTCCAAGCTGTCACATGGACTTTCCCATGTTGTCAGCTGTCCTTTCACAGCAGTCACTGGATAAGTCCAGATTTTTCAGAATCAAATACACAGGACTAGATGTTAAGAAGTCCCTTGTGCCAGTAGGTGGGGAGCATTTCACGACATTCATTGATTGCTGAGAGTGGTGGACGCTCAACATCAGGGGGGGGGGGGGGGTACGTATACGTATATCTTGGCCTGGGTAACCTTCAGGACAGCTGGGCACAGGACACATCATCAGTAGTGTACCCCTTGCATCACTGGGTGTTTCGGCCTTTTATCACTACAGGATGATCAGCCCTCAGCGTGTGTCCCGTGTCAAACTGCCTCAAAGATTCACCATGACGCATTTGGGGCCCAGCATGGGTCTTTCCGCTTGAGCCAATCCAACAGCTGCTTCTTTCAGCCGCGTCTGAGAGTGATCTTATGGTCTTTCTGCAGAGCCTGACCGTGGATTCCAAGCTCCTTCAGCAGTCTGATGGTAGATGACGCAACAAATCCTCTGCATCCCACTTCAACTGGATAAACGTTGATGTTCCAGCCACGCTGCCTTGCCTCTGCTGCAAGCTCTGTGTAGCGCAGCTTCTTACGCTCATAGGCCTCCACAACAGAGTTCTCCCATGGAACTGTGAGCTCTATGATGTAAGCAGTCTTCTGTGAAAGGGACCAGAACACCAAATCTGGCCTGAGGTTGGTTGAAGCAATTTTCAGGTGGAAAGATTAGTTGTCGGCCGATGTCCGCCAGCATCCTCCAGTCACGGGCCCTGCATAGGTTTCCTTCTTCTGATCTAGTGGAAGGATGTTTCGGTGTTTTTCTGTCCTTCTCGGACAAAGGTTGTCGCCCTTAAGTGGGAGGGGTTGCTTGCTCTCGGAGGCAAGGAGTTGGTCGCACACAGCCTGTTCTCAAGGGCTGTTGCCAGGCTTTTTAATACCTGATTATGCCTCCACGTGTATCTCCCTTGCGTGAGGCTGGTCTTGCAGCCTACCATGATGTGTTTGAGGGTCGCTGGAGTTGGGCAGAGGGCACAGGTTGGATCCTCGCCGTACCACTGATTGAGGTTCTTTGGTGATGGAAGGACGTCGTATGTCGCTCTGATGATGAAGCTGATCTTGCTTGATTCCATTTCCCAAAGTTCTTTCCAGCTGATCTTCCTCCGCTCCACACCTTCCCACTGCATCCATTGCCCCTGTTTGGCAAGAGAGACCGCCTTTGCACTTCTTGCGGCCTCCTCCTGTCGCCGCACCTCCTCAACCACCAATGTCCTCCGCTCTGATGTTGTGGCCTTTCGCCAAGTTGGTTTACTTGTCGTAAGGCCAAAGCCTCCTCTTCCCTGCTGCACTTGCCCCACGACGTCTTTGTGCCTCAGGGCTGATGAAGCTTGCTGTACTGCATCAGATGGTGTCCACTTCCGGCCGGTTACTAGGGGCGGCGCAACAGCACTGATGGTCTTGTCTCTAGAGTCCCTCAGTGTCATCTGGAGTCTTACTTTGGAACACTTGTATTCCTCTGTTAGACTAGTGAGAGGTAGTTCCAGGACCCCTTTGCCATAGAGGCCGATGTTAGTTAGACATCGTGGGACACCGAGCCATTTCTTCGCGTATGAAGTTATGGTTCGCTCCATCTTCTCCACAGTTGTTATTGGAGCTTCATAAACGGTCAGTGGCCACATTGTCCGAGGAAGGAGTCCAAACTGTAGGCACCAGAGCTTCAGTTTCCCAGGCAGTAGGGTCTGATTGATGATCTCCAGGCCGTTGACAATTTCTTGCCTTAGCTGTTGCACCTGCTCTTTGTCCTTGAGGCTTGCGTTGTACCATCTGCCCAGGCTTTTTACTGGCTGCTCAGACACTGTTGGTATTAGGTCGTCACCGATGCAGAACCTTGTGTCTCTAAGCACCCCCTTAACTATGGAGATGCTTCGAGACTTACTTGGTTTTGATTTTCATTCGGGCCCACTTGATGTTCTCCTGCAGCTTTCCAAGTAGCCGCTTGGTGCATGCTGCAGTAGTGGTTATTGTTGTCATATCGTCCATGTATGCCCTGATGGGTGGCAGACGGAGCCCAGCTCTGGTTTCGTTCACCGCCCACCACCCATTTTGAGGCCCTGATGATGACTTCCATGGCCATTGTAAAGGCCAAGGGTGAGACTGTGCAGCCTGCCATGATGCCTACTTCCAAGCGCTGCCATGTTGTACTGAATTCAGCTGTTGTGAAGCACAGCTGCAGGTCTTGGAAATAGTTCTTGACCAGTGTGATGATGAGCTCTGGTACATGGAAAAAGGCAAAAGATTCCCAAAGGAGTTCATGTGGAACTGAACCAAATGCATTGGCCAGATCGAGGAAGATCACATGTAGGTCTCTCTTGTCCTTCTTAGCTGCTTGGATCTGGTGCCAGATCATGCTTGTATGCTCCAAGCAGCCTGAAAAACCTGGAATTCCTGCTTTCTGTACAGATGTATCAATGTACTTGTTTGTTACCAGATAGGTGGATAGCCTTTGTGATACAATGCTGAAAAAGATTTTTCCCTCGACGTTGAGGAGACATATTGGCCGGAATTGGCTGATGTCTGATGCATCCTTTTCTTTAGGTATTAGTATGCCGCCGGCCTTCGCCACACCTTAGGTATTGTTTGCTTCTTCCACACCACCCTCATGAGCTTCCATAGAAAGCGTAACACATCCGGTGCATTCTTGTAGAGCTTGTATGGTACTCCGTTTGGCCCCGGAGCTGATGCTGCTCTTGCTCGCCGGACAGTGTTCTCTACCTCTTTCCATTTCGGAGGGCTGGTGTCCAGGTTGAATTCAGGTGGTTGAATAGGTGGGATGTCATGTGGGATGACTAACTTCTCATGCCTTTTCGTGTCTTGGTGGGCCTTTTCCAGGTGTTCCTCCAATTCTTGTTTTGATGTTTTCAAAGTTCCACTTTTTTTCCTTTGCGAAGAGGTCTTTGATGAACTTGAAAGGGTCTTTGTAGAACCGTGTTCTTGTGTGTTCTTTATTCTTGCGAAGTTTCCTCATGTTCTCTGCTTTTCGCAAGGTTGCCAATCGGCTCTTGATGTCCTCTTGGAGTAGCACGAGACCTTCTCTCTCTGCGTCAGTTGCTTTTTTCCATTGCTTTTTCAACTGTCTCCTCTCTCTGATTAGCCTCTCGAAGAAAGAGGATGGGGGAGATTAGTTGAGGGTTGAGGAGCGGATTGGAGAATTGGGTAGAATAGGGGAATGGAGTCTGGAATCGAGGAGAGGAGACGGGAGGGGAGGAGATGCGTCCATTTAATCGTGGCTGTTCTATATTTCCTTCTCAGCCCCATTCTCCTGCCAAATAGACTCAATTCTGCTCCTGGAACTTAACGAACATATAAAGTCATCATCCGCGGTCACTCGAAACCTGTATGACTGTCCTCTCATGAAGGACGCATGTGCGTGACTTTGTTTAACGTGGGGAGACTAGTGCACAAACAGGCACCAAACGGTCCTTGACAGATCTGGGTCCGAATCCAGTGGCATGGAATCCAAGATGACCTTTTCTGCTGCAGCCCTCATCCGCCTTCCCAGCCGTTGTGACGCTCCACTAAAGTCACCCATCATCCGCCGCCTGTTCCACCGTTGAGGTCTTGCTTGGATTGCTCTTTGTCAGAGACCTCCCCCTTGACCTTACCACCATTGGTGACCCGACCAAGAGCACAGCTCCAGACGGCATCGCACTCGGGATCTCAGGACCACACAAGTATTTCCACCACGACAATGTGACAACCTACTGGGAACACTTATAATGTAATAAACTTTGTAAACATTTTAAGACCTCTGCGGCACCGTAGACTTGGAGTGTTTAAACTTAAACATTAACACAAATCAAAACACTCAGAAAACGCATACCATTTAAAAAACCATGAACGTAGATAAACTTACGTTACCACAATTGTTAAAGGAGATTTATCTAATAAATAATTTAACAAAAGGTCTTTCCATATTCAACATATGAAGCAAAAGTTTATTCAAAACGTATGCAACAGGGCAAGATCATCTTGTGTTGCTACTTTCAGGGAGTTTTGGACTCCAAAATCCCTCCAGACATCGATGTTGTTCAGGGTCTTGCCATGAACTATAGACTCTCTCCTTCTGCACAATGACAAGTCATGTTATTCCCTGCTCAACACGCCCACCGAGAGGTGCCCTGCCGCAATGACATGTCATGTTATTCCCCGCTCAACACTACCACCCAGTGGTGTCCAGCCGTAATTACATGCCCTGTTACAGACAATGTACAATAGATGCAGCTGCAGGCCATTCGGCCCTTCAAGCCATTCATTGTGATCATGGCTGAATATCCACAATCAGTACCCCGTTCCCGACTTCACCCTATATTCCTTGATTATCCCTTAAGCTATCTTTAAGAGCGTGCTTAACTCTTCGTGAATGCATCCAGATAATTGGCCTCAACTGCTTTATGAGGCAGAGAATTCCACTGGTTCACCACTCTCTGGGTGAAAACGTTTTTCTCACATCCGTTCTAAATGGCCTACCCCTTATTCTCAAACTGTGGACTCCCACAACATCGGGAACAGGTTTCCTACCACTATCGGGTTCAATCTCTTAATAATCTTATATGTTTCAATAAGATACCCTCTCATCCTTCTCAATTCCAGTGTATACACCCAGTCGCTTTATTCTTTCAACATTTGACAGTCCCGCCCTCCCGTAAATTAACCTTGTGAACATACGCTGCATTCCCTCAATAGCACGAATGTTCTTTATCAGATTTGGAGGCCTAAATTGCACACAATACTCCAGGTGTGGTCTCACTAGGGCCCTGTACATCTGTAGAAATACCTCTTTGCTCCTATAATCAACTACTCTTGTTATGAAGGCCAACATGCCATTAGCTTTCTTCACTGCCTGCTGTACCTGCATGCTCACCTTCAGTGACTGATGAACTAGGCCCACCAGTTCTCGTTGTACTTCGCCTTTTCCTAATACAGTCCCATGCAACAGCAATTTCTAAACTTTTCAATACCCAACTTTTAATTACCGTTACTACTCCGGGATGTGGTGGAGATATAGTTTACCCACTAACAGATAGCAAAAACGAATCTTCCAGTCGTTGTTTCTTGATTAATTGTTTTTTTGTTGAAGTAATACAAAACAAAGAAACAATTCATAACATTTTGTTCTTACTAACTGTTTCTTCTGTGTGCCGTTTAATGAGCCAGAATGTGAATGTGAACGTGATCGTCGTAAAACTATTGTCCTCACCATCCCTCGAGGCAAACTACAACTCCTAATAAATGAGTCTGCGCAAGGCTCCTCGGATGTAGACACGCCCATCTACTGAATTAATCCCACCCACAAGCTGGGAGAAAGATACAGAAATGCTGACAGTAACTAACTAAGCATAAATGGCTCATATACACCGGCTCCTAACTGCTCTACATACATAACGAAGCTATTATCAATATACATTAATAGGAGTTATAAGCTTAACATGCATAAAAAAAAACCCATGGGAATATGTACTGTATGTTAGCATTCAGAATCTTTGGCGAATCTTTTCTCTTAGCCCGCGCCTTCTAGAAGCAGACACTTCTCAGTCTGAAGTCGTACAGTATGCACTAAACATATAACTTCCGGCATAATCTCAAGTATGCTGCCCATCAACCAAGAACCTCGTGGTGCAGTTGATTCAACCACCAAAAAGATATCACCTGGAATAAAATTTCTTCTAACCCCTGACCATCGTTGGCATTCTTGGATTAGAGGCAATTATTCTTGTGTCCAACGTTTCCAAAAAAATGATCTGCCATATATTGTACCTGTCTCTATCTGCGTCTAATATACAAATCTTATTTCACAAAGAGCCCAAGGTGGTTGTACTGGATTGGCTTTCAACAAAATAAGATGATTCGGTGTAAGTGCTGGGTCACTTGGATCATAACAACTCCTGGTAATGGATCGATCATTTAAAATTGCTTCAATTTCATAATATAACGTTTGTAATCCTTTATCGCCCACAACTTGTTTCAGAACAAACCGTAGCACATTTCGAAGCATGCAGATCAATTGTTCCCAAACACCGCCATGGTGGGATCACTCAGGGGGTTAAAATAGTAAGATTAAATGAGAACTTACCAGTTCGAAGTTTGATCTGTATTTTATGAGGAGTTACGATGAGGGATTACGTGAAGACCCCGTCCAGCACGCATGCGCGACATTTCTTCAAAGCAGCGGTGTGGATTCACAGAAAACACAACAATTGAAATAAATATAGTAAAGAAAAAATAAGAACTTAATTACCAGTTGATCTGTATAATAGAGGGTGGGAGCGGAGGGCACGTAATCCCTCATCGTAACTCCTCATAAAATACAGATCAAACTTCGAACTGGTAAGTTCTCATTTAATCTTACTATTTTACTTCGGAGTCACGTGAGTGACTACGTGAAGACTTCAAAGCTCTGTGAATCCGAACCGTGAACCAGCTCATGCTTCACTCACTGCCTGAAGACCTCGAGGGAGGAAGCATGTTATACAATCAACAATAACCTGTTTGTGAACAAAAAAGGTTTTATTTAATAACAACAAAAACAGAGAGCTCCCCCGGGCTTAAATTAAATATATCTGCTGAGACTCTAAAATTCTGTCTGCAAATGTTAGCAGGCTCCGCCAGCGGCTTATTATAAAACCTTTGGAAAGTTCTCTCCGAGGACCATCTGCTCTGGCCAGAATATGGTCCCATAGGTACATCCATTCGCCTAGCCGCCGACGTAGATGCAGTGCCCTGGTGGAATGAGATTTGTAAACATTAGTATCCACTCCCGCGAACTTAAGCACCTGCTTGAGCCACCTTGAAATGGTTTGGCTTGTCACCTGACCATGAGGTTTCTTGCGGCTTATCCATAAGGCTTTTTCTCTCCCTCTTAAGTTATATGTTGTGTCTATGTAGTTGGCGAGATGGGTCTTGGCACACAACCGTGGGTCAGGTGAATATGCCCGGAACTCCATAAACTGGAGGCGTGGTACCTGGTCTAGTTTGTTTTGACCAGCCCCTGAATGTGAAATGTGAACAGTCCAATGACTCTGTCATGCTGTCAGCCTCAGAGAAGGTGGAGGGACTGTACCCTTTGAGCTGACACTAGTGCCAATGAGCATTACTGATTTCAGTGTAAGTTGTTCCAGAGTGAGTGGACCTGGGTGGTGGCCATCCCTAAGGTACGTCAGTACCTATGCTGACATCCCAGATCTGAGTTGTACCTAGGCCTAGGGGAATTGGTGTTAAAAATGCCCCTCATGAGTTTGACCACTAGTGGATGGGACCCCAAAGTCAGTTGTCCTGCTGCTGGAACCAAATAAGCTGACAACGCACTCCTGGCTGTATTAATGGCGCTGTAGCTGAGTCCTTCCCGATGTAATCCAGCAGAAACTCCACAACACTGGTGGCTGTTAGCTGTAGTGTATGTAGTTCCTGTTTTGGAGCAATTACCGTTTCCCATTTTCTTATATTGGTCAGGTATTGGTCTCCTGGTGGACTCCCGGTGAGATGCGGTCATCATGTTGATGGCGTCCTCAGACAGTCCCAGGCCCAGTAGAGGTATTTTTTAGAGTCTGCAAGCCAGGAGATTGACTCGTCATGGCAACGGGTGACTAATGCCTGACACTGGGTGGATTAATAACTGTCGACTGCTGGGGAATTCCCACGGTGTTTCAACAGCCATGTCGAAAGCCACTGGGAACCATGGCTGTGTAGGCCAGTCAGGTATTATCAAGATTCCTGAAGCGGAATCCAATTGAATCTTGCGTAATACCCGACTGATGAGGCAGAAGGGAGGAAAAGCATAAAAAGAACATTTTCCCCAATGCAGCGAGAATGCATCAACTGCTGCTGCCTCAAGGTCTGGTTCCCAAGCGACATACGTTGGTACCCTGGTGATTCAGCCTGGATGCAAATAGATCGATTATGGTGTGCCATATTGCTTTGTAATTTCAGCAAATACGTTGGGATTTAGCATCATTCGATGTTATCATTGAATCTACGTGACCTGGTGTCTGCCACTGTATTTTGCTTACCTGGTAGGTAAGTTGCTGATAACCAAATATGCCTTTTAACACACCATTGCCAGATTAGGTTGGCCAAATGTCACACGATATCGACTTTACACCACCCATGTGATTGATTAAGCCACCACCGTTGGTATTATTAGTTGCAACCGGACATGTGCATGATGCTATTAGATGAATATGCTTTTAACCATAAAACGCACCCAACATTTCTAAATAGTTGATACCCGTGTCTGTAGGCAGATGATTCAAATATTTACTCCATCTGCCCCCTGTGCTGGATTGCATGTTCGTTGCTCCCCAGCCCAAAGCACTGGCATCCGTTTGAATGGTAAATACTGGGTTGGTGATCATTATGGGACTGGAGCTGAGTCTTACGTTCCGTGCCCACCATTGTAACTCTGGAATGGATTCAGCAGTTGAACTCATAGCTCGGTCAAAGTGACCTAAGTTTTTTGCTTTAGTACTTGCACTTTAGCTCTTTGCAAATTTTGATAGTGCAAAGGCCCAAATTGTACAGCTGGAAAAGCTGCTACCATTTTGCCAAAATAATCTCTGGCTACTTCCCGTATGGTGGCTGATGTTTATTCATGAGTTCGTTTGCATGATAGCGCCAATTCTGATGCTTTCCCCTTCGGCAGAGTTTACAATCATGCGAACAGTATCTCACGAAAAATCCAAGATAGTCCATGGCAGTGGACGTGGTAAGATTGGATTTATCTGGATGTATGACAACCCAAGTTTCAAACAAACGTTTGGTGGTGCTACTGCCAGAATGGCTGGTCTCCAAGGTTTTTCCCTACTATTAAAATGTCGTCTAAATACGCCATGACTATATGCTTTTGTTTCCTCAATAATGCCAAGGCAGGTTTTAAGATTTTAGTGAACAACCTGGAGCAGAGGTTAGCCCATTTGGTAAGGCTTTATATTGCCATAGCTGTTTCATCAGATAAATTTTAAATATTTTCGATGCTCCTTGTGTATGGGTACTGTGTAGTAGGCATCTTTTAAATCAATGCTTGCTAGAAAGTACCCTCTAGAAACAATAATCTGGCTGTTTCAAAAGTATCCATCTTGAAATGTATATACCTGACAGACTTGTTCAAAGTAGTTAAGTCAATGATGATGCGTCGTCCACCATCTTATTTTGATTTTAGTGAAAAATATTAGACACAAATTCCAAAGGTTCATGTTTTGTTCTTTCATGACACCTTTATCTTGTAACCTCATCAGTTCAGCTTGACCCCTCTTGTTTCTCTTTGAGTGAGAGGGTGAATACCCTTTTGGGCATATGCTGAAACTGGTGGAAAATTTTTATGGACAAAGTCAATTTTGTAGCCATGAACGCTGCAGAGTATATACTTGTCATTAGTGATGGATTCCCATGCATCCAAAAACAAGTGCAATCTCCCCCTGTTAGTACAGAGCCTACTGCACATATGCTGAGAGGAACCAGGAACCACCTACCTCCATGGTTTGGTGCTTCTTCGCCTCCTTCGCTGGGCGATGAGGCGTCTGGCTGGGCTGTAGAGGGTTGATGTTGATCTCGATGTTGTGGGGGTGGCGCATTTTCCATGGGTCGCTCTGGGCCTGGCCTAAAAAGGCTTACGGGGAATGGTGCGGACCCCGAGCTTTCACCAGTCCCAACGTGTGGTCGACGACTGGTGGACGCCATGGGGTACTGCCGCCTGGGTTTTGGGTCTGCTCGGTCCCAAACCTGCCCTCACGAGACAAAGGTCTTGGATTCTTTTCCAGGTCTTTCACCTTTTTTGGAAGTCTTTTCCCAAAGAGCAGAATAGGAGGTTCTGAACCCGGTGTTTTGCAAAGTCCCGCAAATTTAGGGTTGAGGGCAGGCTTGATAATCTCTTTTCGCAAAATTATTTATTTCATATTGAGTGGTGCACAGCAGAGCTAATGTGTCTTGCTGGATTTGTGGAGATGTCCGCACCATCAATGGACCGAGCATAAATGTTATTCCTGCAGTTCAGGAGTTTAAGGATCTTCTGGAGCTTCAACTCCAGGTTTCTGATGTTCTGCCCCAAATGTCCCAAATTTGGCTATTGGACAGCAGGTACATTCAAAGATGTACAATTTACTGGGGGCTTGTATATAGTTAGAAGAGCTCATTGACACACCTGTTCTTGTAGGGGTTTTGAGGACAGGTGGTTTAATGCTGGCTGCAAGTTTCGGCCTAATGGCCGCCCCGCTTGTGGAATGGCCACGTAGCGGTTGACCACACACCAGCAGCTCTTCCTGTTCCTGTACACCCTGCGTACTCCCGATATCTTCAGCCAGTGACCCCTCTTCTTGACCAGCCCAGCCTGGTCGCCAATGCTGCCTTCAAAAGAAGGTGAAGCAATGGCCAGTGCGTAAAAGGCACTGCGGGAGTGCCTGAGCTCCCTTGGCGAGTCTGCTGCTGCTCTCTCAGCATATCTCGCTGGAGCAATTGCTCCATGAGCCGTTCCATGCGGCTTAGACGGCTGCCTGTGTCGCTCTCGAGCGGTGTGGCATCTTCATCCAAAACGTCGGACACTACCGCCCGGTTCTGGCTGCAGGTACCTCCAGCCCGCTGCTCAGGCAGCACTAGCGGTGCTGGGCTCGGCTCGGTAGCTATACACGCCGCCTCTTGCCCCCCCTCCAAAGAGCATTCCTCAACGGAGGACGAACGGGGGCGAGCTGCAGACTTCTTTCCTCTGGCCTTGCTCATTCTTCCTGGAACACAAGACGACAGAGAGAAAGACACACGGCCACGGTAAAACTTACCTGTTGGCCCGACTTTTCAACTTGTAGCGGGAGCGCCTTGAACTCCCGTTCGTCGCGGGTGCACTGCATGAACGCTAATGTCGCGCATGCGTGCTGGACGGGGTCTTCACGTAGTCACTCACGTGACTCCGAAGTAAAATTCCATCGTATCCCTTGCTGAAGCTCAGCAGAATGGATTTTATCCTGATTTAAGCGGTTAAATGCTTTTCTCAACCCTTTTTCCGCTCCAACAAAATTCGTCCCATTATCTGATCTTAATGATAAAACATGACCTGGTCGACATTTGAATCTTCGTAGTGCAAGAATGCAGGAGTCTGTGTCAAATGTAGATGCAAATTACACCATACCTTTTCACAAAACTTCGTCCTCTCTTGACTTATTTCTGGCCGAACTAATCGACTCCTCCATCTTTAAATGGAGGTTTATCAGGGGAAACCTTTTCAAAAGGTAAGTCTGCCGTTTTCTGTTCTCCAACTTTTCCATGCTGGCGTTTACACACAGTACATTTTTTTTATTATCTTTCTTGCAGTGGAGTTAGCTTTGATAATCCAATATTTCTTCCGAAGTTTTGACCATATAATTTCTTCCTTCATGTCTGATCTGTTCATGAATATGTCGAAACGGTAGGGTTGAAATGTGAAAATCCTTCGAGAAAATAATTGGATGCTTAGCCTCCTCAGGCATCGCTAGTTTCCTCAGGCGACCACTTACTCTCAGAAGTAATTCTTCAATACCGGATCAAGTTTGCACAAATGACTGTTTCTTTGAAACCATGTATACCACCTTCTAACGTCTATAACTCTTCCTTGTATCTTTGTCTTTGACAGCAATAGATAATTACATTTTCTGCCTTGAGAAGATCATCAGGGCCTAAACACTGTATGCGGTGCGATGCTTTAAAGACTTGCATCTTTTCTTCAACCTTTTCTTCAATCCTGGAGTTTACCAGGATTCTTTTCATAGATACCTTCAGCAATCTCCTTTCCTTTTCGAGCCAACAGCAATTAACTTGTCCTGGCTTTAAGAAACCAAGCCACCACAGTCCTCAGCTTATTCCACCATGAGAAATAGGTTATAAAATCGTTTATTTGGTTGCAAGAATCTTTAACAATAACATTTACTGTGATGTCTTGCTTGATTTCCGAAACATTAGCAGAGATTTCAGATTCCAGTTTAAGCTTTGGCCATTCACCGTCTGGCTTACAGAGAAGCACTGGATCTATCGCATATTGCTTCAGAAGTGGTCTGCTGTTAGTCCCCTAGAGGCTTCATCCGCAGGATTTTCCTTTCTGCCAACATATCTCCTCAGTGATACATTCGTAGCACCCCTTACAAAAGAGATCATGTTTGCTACAAATGTTTGAAAGCGTTTTTTTTTTTTTTTTTTTTTTTTTTTTTTTTTTTGTTTTTGAAATACATACACACTGTAGCACTATCAGTCCAGAAGATAGACCCTTCCACCTGAAGCTGTAGTACTTGTTGCAGCATTATGTCAAATTTGACAGCTAAAAGTGCTGCTGTAAGCTCCATTCTGGGAATTGTCATTTGCTTCAATTGTGCCACTCTGGCCTCTCCCATTATGAATGCAACATGTACTTCGTTGTTATCCTTCTCTAGTCTTACATATGAAATAGTACCGTAGCCACTTTCACTTGTATGTGAAAAGTGATGCAGCTGTGCATATCTGATTCGACCAAAGTTTGTAGGCTTCATGCGTCGGTCTACTTTGAATTCCGATATGTTGTCGAGATCTGCTAATCACTCTGTCCATTGCTGAGAAAAGGTTTGTCCAAGTTTCTTTCTTTCATAGCTCCTGCATTATTAACTTGGATAGCAGAGTAAATGGTGCAAGAAATGGTCGTATACAGAACAAATCACAGATAGGATGCCCCATCTCGTACAAGATCGTTCCTGAATCGAGATACCGAGTTTGAACGCATCTGTTTCAACACACCTGTGCAATCGTGGTGCACTTTCCATTGGTAAATTGTCTTTGTCCAAATCCAACTCTCTGGTCTCCTTGACTCTATCTGGCGGAATGGTTTCCAATACAGCACGGCTGTTGCTGATCCACTTTGATAGCATGAATCCTCCCTTTTGGCAGAGGGAAGTCAGGTATACTATCATTTCAATTGCTTCTTGATACGAAGACATATTTTAAAAAAATCATCCATATAGAAGTTGTACTTTACTGTATTTATCACTTCATCTGGAAAGTGAGCTACATTATCATCAGCGGTCCTCCTTAATGCAAAGTTTGCACAACTTGATGATACGTCGAACAATCCGTGTTCGAGGCATACCAGGGCCCCATCCAGGACCTCTACCTCCGCTACATCGACAATTGCTTTGGTGCCACCTCGTGCACCCACACATAATTGACTGACTTCATCCGCTTCACCACTAACTTCCATTCGGCACTCAAATACACCTAGACCATTTCCGTCATTTCTCTACCATTCCTTGACCTCTCTATCTCCATCGCAGGTGATAGACTTCTGATCGACATCCACTATAAACCCACTGACTCCCACGGCTATCTTGACTACTCTTCCCCCCACCCTGCTTCCTGTAAGGACTCCATCCCCTATTCCCAATTTCTCCATCTACACTGCATCTGCTCCCAGGATGAGGTGTTTCACACCAGGGCATCGCAAATATCCTAATTCTTCAGGGAACGGGGGTTCCTCTCCCCTACTATAGATGAGGCTCGCACCAGGGTATTATCTATACCCCGTAACACTGCTCTCTCTCCCCATCCCCCCACTCGCAACAAGGACAGAGTCCCCCTGGCCCTCACCTTTCACCCCACTAGCCGGCACGTACAATAAATAGTCCTCCGTCAGTTACGCCACCTCCAACGTGACCCCACCACTCGCCACATCTTCCCCTCCCCCATCTGCCTTCCGCAATGACCGCTCCACTCTGTAACTCCCTTGTCAATTCTTCCCTTTCCTCCCACTCCACCCCTTCCCCGGGCACATTCCCTGGCAACCACAAGAGATGCTACACTTGTCGCTTTACCTCCTCCCTCGACTCCATTCAAGGATCCAAGTAGTCGTTCCGGGTGCGACAGAGGTTCACCTGCACCTCCTCCAACCTCATATATTGCATTAGCTGTTCTAGATGTCAACTGATCTATACTTGTGAGACCAAGCGCAGGCGCGGCGATCGTTTCGCCGAGCACCTCCGCTCAGTCCGCATTAACCAACCTGACCTCCCGGTGGCTCAGCACTTCAACTCCCCCTCCCATTCTGTATCCGACCTCTCTGTCCTGTGCCTCCTTCATGGCCAGAGTGAGCAACACCGGTAATTGGAGAAACAGCACCTCATATAACCATATAACCTTATAACCATATAACAATTACAGCACGGAAACAGGCCCTCTCGGCCCTTCCAGTCCGTGCCGACCATTTATTTTCCCCTAGTCCCATCTACCTGCACTCAGACCATACCCCTCCATTCCCTTCACGTCCATATACCTATCCACTTTACTCTTAAATGTTAAAATCGATCCTGCCTCCACCACTTCTGCTGGAAGCTGATTCCACACAGCCACCACCCTTTGAGTAAAGAAGTTCCCCCTCACGTTACCGAAACCTCTGTCCCTTAATTTTCATGTCATGCCTCTTGTTTGAAAAAACTTCCCTACCCTCAATGGGAAAAAAACGTATCCACGTCAACTCTGTCTATCCCTTTCATCATTTTAAAGGCCTCAATCAAGTCCCACCTTAACCTTCTGCGCTCCAAAGAATAAAGACCTAACTTGTTCACCTTTCTCTGTAACATAGTTGCTGGAACCCTGGCAACATTCTAGTAAATCTCCTCTGTACTCTCTCTATTTTGTTGACATCTTCCTATAACTAGGCGACCAAAATTGTACCCATACTCCAGAATTGTCTTACCAATGCCTTGTACAATTTTAACATTACTTCCCTACTCCCATATTCAAATGCTCTGATTTTTATAAAGGCCAGCACATCAAAGGCTTTCTTTACCACCCTATCTACATGCGATTCCACCTTCAGGGAAAAACTATGCACAGTTATTCCTAGATCCCTCTGTTCCACAGCATTTCCTCAATTCCCTACATTTACCATGTACGTCCTATTTTGATTTGTCCTGCCAAGATGTAGCACTTCACACTTATCAGCATTTAAACTCCATCTGCCATCTTTCAGCCCACTTTTCCGAATGGGCCAAAATTCTCTCTGTAGACTTTGAAAATCTACTTCATTATCCCAACACCCACACTATCTTAGTATCATCAGCATACTTACTTATCCAATTTTCCACCCCATCATCCAGATCATTGATGTACATGACAAACAACAGTGGACCCAACACAGATCCCTGAGGCACCCCATGGTCACCGGCTTCCAACCTGACAAACAGCCATCCCCACCATTACTCTCTGACATCCCCATTCAGCCACTGTTGAATCCATCTTGCTACTCCGCCATTAACACCCAAAGATTGAACCTTCTTAACCAACCTTCCATGGGGAACCTTGTCAAAGGCCTTACTGAAATCCATATAGACAACATCCACTGCTTTACCCTCATCAATTTCCCTAGTTACCGCTTCAAAAAATTCAAGAAGGTTTGTCAAACATGACCTTCCAGGCACAAATCCATGTTGACTGTTCCTGATCAGACCCTGTTTATCCAGATGCTTATATATATTATCTCTGCTTGGAGAGTCTGCATCCTGGTGGCATGAACATTGATTGCTCACAATTCTGTTAACCCTTGCTGTCTCCTCCCCATCCTACCTGCTCCTCAGCTCACGGGTCTCCTGGGGGGGGGGGGGGGGGGTGGGGGGGTGGGGGGTGGGTATTTTGGGGGGTTCCTTTTTCCTTTCTTCTCCCGCCTCCCCCACCCCCTTGTGTATCAGTCTGAAGAAGGGTTTCAACCCGAAACGTTGCCTATTTCCTTCGCTCCATAGATGCTGCTGCACCCGCTGAGTTTCTCCAGAATTTTTGTGTACGTTTGGTGATGACACTGCTCAAATAGATGTACCTTCATCCAGAATTCAACAAGATCTTGCTGTGCTTCCCCATCAGGCCACCACGAGAATCGCAGGTAGTCAATGTGTTATTCTGATACTATAACTTGATGAAACTTTGCTTTATTGTCAGCGATCAAAGCAACGAGTTCCTGTCTGAAACTGTCGAGAACTCCAAAGAGTTGGTAACGTCCTGACATTGCAGTAGTTGGCAGTTAAGTTATATTCCTTTGAAGACTGCTGCACAGTCAAAGACCACCCTCAAGGTCCATTTCATCGAGTGATACACCCGATGGTATAATTTCAGCATAACCATTGCCAATTATTTATTTCAAGAAAGATGTATATCAATCATGAAATGTCTTATTCTTGCCAAATTTGCGTTTCCGGTTCTGATTGCTCTGCTCGGCAAGGCAGCAGTTATTAGACAGACTAACACTTTCTTATTTGAAAGGTAAGTCTAGAAAATAGTGTCCATCCATCCTATTTACTGAACATTACCTCTTCATGAGACGTTTCTTTGGATTCCTTGTTGGATCTTTCATTGAAGTCATGTTTGTATTGCTTGATCAACAGCTCTTCTAAGTTAACAGTAGATATGTCGACCAACAACAGCAGCAGTTGCTGTGATTCTTTTTTCTGCTTTTGTTGTTCCTTCTCTAGAAACCATAGATAGCCATCCAAGTTGGGTCCTCACAGCAAATGGTTGGTCCCGTTGACTGCTAAAAAACTCTCTAGGTTCGAATAGGTAACATTTTTTCCGGTAAGTAGGTCGATGCCAGATTATTATTTTAGGAATCTTGATATTCTTCAAGTAAGGGCATTCTTTCAGATTGTTTGGGTATGTTTTGATGGGAAACATACCTGGTCTTTTGTGTAAACACATCAGATAGTGGTATAAAATATTTGTTCTCCAGACAAGATATTTCCAAACATTTAATAAAGAAAAATGACCTTTGTAGCATTTCTCTTCATTGATAGTATGCAAAAGATCTTAGTCTTCTGTCCTGAAATGTCCATCCTTACTAATCAAGCTTTCTGTGCAAAAGGTGCCGAACTTACTGATCCAAAAAATGCTTATGTTGCAATCTTGAGAAAGTTTAAGTTTTATAAAAACAAAATGGATTCAGCTGTAAACTGGATCCAAAGACAGCTTTCACCTTTCTCATGATTATACTTGCAAATGGCAGCTGAAAAACTCTTTAAACCCTTTTCCCTATTACAACTAACAGGCTAACAAAGATGTGTTATGCCCTTTCAACAAAGCACTAGCGAAAAAGAAGTCACAACTTAACATTAACATGTTTTACCTCTATGATATAAAAATCAGGAAGGATGTTCAGACTCTCGGCTCCCATCCTTGCTTATAAGATTTTAATGTGCGTCGATAAAATAAAAACATAACAAAATACTTGGTCTGCCGAAAAATAGTAATACTTCCTCATTCCTCTCTTGACTTCCTTATTCTTGGTAACCTGTCAATCTAAGAAGCTGTCAATCATATTAAGCTGTCAATCTTAAGAATCAAGAGATGTTACATGCTCTGTAAGTATTGCTGAATCGTTGATTATTGGGGTATGAAATATATCTGTTTAAAAATACCAATTTTTGTGTGGGGATAGAGTTGCTCTGTATATTCTGTATATTCTATAAGAGTTACTATCACACCCGCCAGCGAAAATAGAGATTTTATACTTGATTTACTAATTTAATTAGTTTTAGTCTGTTTTCAAGTCAAGTCAAATGAAGTCACTTTTATTTCTATAGCACATTCGCTTTAAAAGAACTCTCGTTGACCAAAGTGCTTTACCATTGGATGAAGGTACTAAGCGGTTCATAGTTAAGTACATTCATAAAAATACATACATATTAGCCGTCCGTTAGAGGATGTCAAAAAGGCTTGAGAGTCAAGATGAGTTTTTGTAAGTCTCGACAAAAGAGTCGATGGAGGGGGCAGTTCTGATATGATAGAGGGATCTATACTCTTTACCCGGTTCCACAGTCTAGGAGCTGCAACCGCAAAATGCGCAGTCGTCCTCACTATGCCTAGACCGTGGGACTGTTCAGTAACCCCACGTCGGCCGATTTGAGGGATCTGGAGCTGGTGTGGTGGTAATGGGAGACTTTTTGATGTAGGTGGGCAAGCCCGTATGGGTCTTAGTGAACATAAAGAAGATCTTGAAATTTACTTCAGAACCGCACAGGGAGCCAGTGGAGAGCGGCCAGAATTGGGGTGATGTGGTCACTTATTCGGTGCCCTCACAAGACTCAGTCTGTGGCGTTTTGGACCAGATTGCATGGGGACAGGGCAAGATGGCTGATGCCAGTGTAAAAGGAGAGTTGCCAGTAATCGAGGCGGGAGGAGACAAAATGTGTGGATGATCTTTTCGAGGTCATCAACTGAAGATAGATTTTACCACGGCATTGACTTATTTGTCCAATTTCAATGATGAATCAAATATCACAAAATTCACCATCTACCCGGCAGTGGATACATTACTGATGTCTCCATCAGGGACACCGCAGCAGCAATTATCTTTCTTACTCTCTCACTCCAACTAGAAGAAGACTTTTGCAACTTAAAAACAGCGCTTGTTACTGCACCAGCTACTGCATGCGTTATCCTTCCCTGTCCAATTGGCCATTATTAAGTGCAATGCCCATGCAATTGGCCACAACGAAGTCTCCGGGGATTGCCCCAGTTGACATTATTGCCTACATAGCAGATTACGAATTCTGCAAATTTGTCCCCACAGAACCAAAGATTCTAGTAGACAGAATGGCTCTGTTGACAAGGGAATGTAAAGTTGATTAAAGTAAGTTTTCTGCATGTAAAAAGATATTTGGAAACGAGAGGATCTGCGCGTTGACCTTTCAGACCTCTGGCTGACCCTCTCGGACACATGTGTATACCTATGATGTTTTTCTTTTACACTGTATATACTTCTTTACGCATGCTGATAAGGAGGAAGATATGTGGAATGTAGCTTACACTTTGAGCTTTTCATGAAAATGACCTGTGTCTAAGAGAGTGCGAGTCAAAGTATGTTTTGTGTTGAGACCGCTCTTCAGTATGTGTTGCATTTATTAATAAAGTATGAACAATTTTGTGAATGATTTGTTTAATGTCTTCGTCGTAAAGTTAGTGGAGTACTGACATGGGGCTGGCAAAGCAACTTTCTAGCTGTGTGCTTGAATACATTTTGTAATTACATGAGGAAATTAAATTCTGTTCTCAGTGGTATAAACTCAAGTTTATTAAACTGGCTGGCTGACAAATAAGATTTCCCTCTGATGCCGCCTATATATGGATCTTGTCTACAGCACAAGACATAGTGAATTTGCCTGATAATATCATATATCAAAACGTTAAATTTCTCATTTTTGGGTTATAAAAGTTTTAAGAATTTTGCATTATTTCATTGAGGAGTGTATAACTAGGTTTTACTCTTGAATTGAATTTGATTGCTTTAACGTGTGTGAATATATGAGATTTGGCATACTGCATGAGGTTGGAAATCTGTGAGTGATTGGCACAGAAAAGAAGGTGTAGAGTGAGTGAGTTTAAAGACTGTTTACTTGTTTGTGGAACCAGTTCTGGATGAATGTTGAATTCGTTATATTAATTAAGAGGACATAGGATGTCACTGGAATGGCTTGCCTCATTTACGTCATAAATCTTTTAGTGTCTATGTGTTTTAAAAGGTAGTGTCTCTTTAAGAAAGTTGTAGATGTGTGGGCATGAGCCGCCCCACACAGTTATTTTATTTTCCTTTGCTCTTTGGAAATGCATTGGCTATCTATGTGGAAATTAACTGTTTATTCTCTGTCTTCAACTATTATTAATCAGCGAATGGGGCTCAGCAAAGATAACCATATAAACCATATAACAATTACAGCACGGAAACAGGCCCCTCTCTGGCCTTCCAGTCCATGCCGACCATTTGTTTTCCCCTAGTCCCATCTATCCTGCACTTAGACCATACCCCTCCTTCCCTTCACGTCCATATTCCTATCCACTTTACTCTTAAATGTTAAAATCGATCCCTGCCTCCACACTTCTGCCTGGAAGCTGATTCCACACAGCCACCACCCTCTGAGTAAAAAGTTCCCCCTCACGTTACCCCGAAACTTCTGTCCCTTAATTCTCAGATATCATGCCCTCTTGTTTGAATCTTCCCTACCCCTCAATGGGGAAAAACGTATCCACGTTAACTCTGTCTATCCCTTTCATCATTTTAAAGGACCTCAATCAAGTCCCCCCTTAACTTCATGCGCTCCAAAGATTAAAGACCTAACTTGTTCAACCTTTTCTTCTGTAACTAGTTGCTGTACACCCTGGCAACATTCTAGTAAATCTCATCTGTACTCTCTCTATTTTGTTGACATCCTTCCTATATTACTAGGCGACCAAAATTGTACACCATACTCCAGAATTGGTCTTACCAATGTCCTGTGTACAATTTTAACATTACTATTCCCTACTCTATATTCAATGCTCTGATTTCTATAAAGGCCAGCACACCAAAGGCTTTCTTTACCACCCTATCTACATGCGATCACCTTCAGGGAATAACTATGCACAGTTATTCCGTAGATCCCTCTGTTCCACAGCATTCCTCAATTCCCTACCATTTTAACCATGTACGTCCTATTTTGATTTGTCCTGCCAAGATGTAGCACTTCACACTTATCAGCATTAAAACTCAACTGCCATCTTTCAGCCCACTTTTCCAAATGGCCCAAATCTCTCTGTAGACTTTGATGAAATCTACTTCATTATCCACAACACCACCTATCTTAGTATCATCTGATACTTACTTATCCAATTTTCCACCCCATCATCCAGATTCATTGATTTACATGACAAAAACAAAAACAGTGGACCCAACACAGATCCCTGAGGCACCCCACTGGTCACCGGCTTCCAACCTGACAAACAGCCATCCACCATTACTCTCTGACATCTCCCATTCAGCCACTGTTGAATCCATCTTGCTACTCCGCTATTAACACCCTCAAAGATTGAACCTTCTTAACCAACCTTCCATGGGGAACCTTGTCAAAGGCTTACTGTGAAATTCATATAGACAACATCCACTGCTTTACCTCATCAATTTCCCTAGTTACCGCTTCAAAAAATTCAAGAAGGTTTTGTCAAACATGACCTTCCAGGCACAAATCCATGTTGGACTGTTCCTGATCAGACCCTGTTTATCCAGATGCTTATATATATTATCTCTAAGTATCCTTTCCATTTTAATTTGCCCACCACTGACGTCAAAACTAATAGGTCTAATTGCTAGGTTTATTCTTTGAACCCTTTTTAAACAATGGAACAAACATGCGCAGTACGCCAATCCTCCGGCCCACTATTCCCGTTTCTAATGACATTTCAAATATTTCTGTCATAGCTCCTGCTATTTCTACACTAACTTCCTTCTCAATGTCCTAGGGAATATCCTGTCAGGACCTGGAGACTTATCCACTTTTATATTTTTCAAAAGTGTCAGTACTTCCTCCTCTTTGAATCTCATAGTTTCCATAGCTACTCTACTCTTTCCCCTTAACTCACACGAGTTCAATATCCTTCTCCTTGGTGAATACGAAGGAAAAGAAATTGTTCAATATCTCCCATCTCTTTTGGCTCTGCAGATAGCTGTCCATTCTGGTTCTCTAATGGTCCAATTTTATCCCTCGTTATCCTTTTGCTATTAATATAGCTGCAGAAACCCTTTGGGTTTACTTTCACCTTTCTTGCCAAAGCAATCTCATATCTTCTTTTTAGCCTTCCTAATTTCTTTCTTAAGATTCTTTTACATACTTTATACTCCTCTAGCACCTCATTTACTCCATGCCTCCTATAATTATTGTAGATATCTCTCTTTTTTTTTCGAAACAAGTGTCCAATTTCCCTTGAAAACCATGGCTCTTTCCAATTTTTACTATTTCCTTTCAATCTAACAGGGACATAAAGATTCTGTACTCTTACAATTTCCCCTTTAAATGTCCTCCATTTCTCTTCTACATCCTTCCAATGAACAGAGTGTCCCAATTCACACTCCTTTAAAATCCTTACGCATTCCCTCAAAGTTAAGCCTTTCTCCAATCAAAAATCTCCACCCTAGGTCCCAGTTCTGACTCTCTCCATAATTATATTGAAACTAATGGTTATTGTGATCACTAGTCCCGAAGTGCTCACCAACGCATACCTCCGTCACCTGACCTGCCTCATTTCCTAACAGGAGGTCCAGCACTGCCCTTCTCTGGTCGATACCTCTATGTACTGCTGCAAAAAAACTATCCTGCACACATTTTACAAACTCCAAACCATCCAGCCCATTTACAGAATGTGACCCTTGTAGTGGTCTGGTCAAAACCTGCAGATTAACAAATTCATATAAACATGTAATGGATTAATTTCTTTTGTTACTGGTTTTATTAACAAATCACAGCAGCTAGGAATTGACATATATGACTCCTTAATCATATTTAACATCAACGGGAACCATGGTTGTGTGGGCCACTTTGGAATCACCAACAGTCCTGTGGCAGAATCTTCTTCTATTTTCTTAAGACATCGCCTAACCAGGCCAATGGAGGGAAAAGCATAAAATAACATATTTCCCCAATGTAGTGAAAAAGCATCTACTGCTACCGCACCTGGATCGGGTTCCCAAACCAAGACACATATTTAGGCAATTGATGATTTAATCTTGATGCAAACAGATCAGTGTCTGGTAACCCATACCAAATAACAATTTGGTATGGGTTACCAGACCACCCGTGTTTGGAACCTTGACCCTCCGTAGTCGCCGTTATGGACGGCCCGGTGTACAAGCCCTCTCGTCGGGATGATCAAAGATCCGACTGGGATGGATGGAACACACTCCACGGCTTGCAGTGCCTGAATCGGCCACTTTCTTACCGGAGACCATGGATTCTCGATATTATAGGCTGCAGGCAGGCCAACGGTCAGAGCTCTTCTCCGGGATCCCCGGCAAGGGATCCCTGGCTCTGGGATGATAAAAGTCCGCTCCAGGCCTGCTGCTGGATGGTCTCTGCTTCACGGTGTTAGTCAGCAGGCCGGCGATCGGAGGCTTTCATCTGAATCCGCAATGTTCATGTCCATGCAACGCCTGTTGCGAAGCTCTGATCCGGTCTCCGGAAAAGGCCGCTCCAATTCAAGTTGTTAGGCCGCGGAGGGTGTGCGAAAATGCGACTAGGAGAAAAGTCATATTCAGCCGAGGTAAGTGACTGGAAAAGATTTCCCCCTTCCCCTTCCAACCAATGCCCCCCCCCCCCCCCACCACCTCCACATAAAAACATGCCTGAAGACATTAACACATACATTTAGAAATACTAAAAAAACAAAAAAAAAACGAAATGACCGACAAACTGCGCAGCTCCACACGATCCCTAGAACATTGGAAAATTATCACCAATGCATCCACGATATCTGGGGCCACTTTCTTAAGTGCCCCAGATTATCAGGGCCTCGGGATTTATCAAGCTTCAGTAGAGTGATGAGTCTACCCAACACAATTTCCTACCTATTGTGAATTTCCTCAGTTCCTCCGTCACCCAAGGTCCTCTCGTCACAAATAAATCTGGGAGATCGTATTTTCTTCCTTAGTGAAGACAGATCCAAAGTACCTGTTCAACGTCTGTCATTTATTTATTCCCCATAATGAATGCAGCTGTTTCTGTCTTCATGGGTCCAACTTTGGTCTTAACTATGTTTTTCCTCTTCGCATATCCAACAAATCTTTTACTATCCTCCTTTCTATTCTTGGCTGGGTTACTGTTGTACCTCGTGTTTTCTCCCTGCATTGCCTTTTTAGTTATCTTCTGTTGTTCTTTGAAGTTTACCAATCCTCTGGCTTCCTGTTTATCTTTGCGATGTTATACTTGTATTTTATCTTTACACTGTCCATGACTTCCCTTGTCAGCATCGGTCGCCTCTTGCTCACCTTCTTCCTCTTTGGATTGAACTGATCCTGCCTATTATTGATCAGAAACACATGCCATTGTTGCTCCACTGTTATCCCTTCTAGTGTGTCTTTCCAGTCAACTTTCACCTTTTCCTCCCCCATGGCTCCATGATCCCCTTTGCTAAACTGTAATACTGACACTTCCGATTTTCCCTTCTCCCTCAAATTGTTGATTAAAACTTAAAATGGGACAGAGGACGTTAACAGACTGAGCGGCGGAATGGCTTGCGAAGCAAAAAGGGCTGTTGAGCCAAAACCAAAGAGGCCAAGGTCAGGCAACGCCATGGTAGTTGGAGACGCCATTGTGAGATGTACAGACAGGGGTTTCTGCGGCAACAGACAGGATTCCAGGATGGTGTGCTGCCTTCCTGGTGCCACGATACAGGATGTCACGGCCAGAGTGCAGAAAATCCTCAAGGGCGAAGGTGAACAGCCGGAAGTGGTAGTGTATGTCGGCACAAACAATGTCGGAAAGAAGGGGATGAATATTCTGAAGCGTGACTTTAGAGAGTTCGGAAAATGCTGAAAAGCAGGACCCCGAGGGTGGTTATCTCCGGTTTGCTTCCAGTTCCTCGTGCTGGCGGGAGAAGGAACAGGGAGATAAAGGACCTGAATGTGTGGCTGAGGAACTGGGGCAGGGATTTGGATTATTCGACCACAGAGATCTGTTTTGGTGTAAGGGGAAACTGTGCAAAAGGGACGGATTGCACCTTAATTAGTGGGGGACCAGCATTCTGGCAGGCAGGTTTGCCATTG
Organism: Okamejei kenojei; assembly: GCA_035221665.1. Taxonomy (NCBI): domain Eukaryota; kingdom Metazoa; phylum Chordata; class Chondrichthyes; order Rajiformes; family Rajidae; genus Okamejei; species Okamejei kenojei. The sequence goes on from CM069135.1 coordinate 128,476,687, forward strand.
CTACACGGGTGGTTTTAAACTGAATAATGGAGGTGTGGTGCCATGTGGGATAGTCAAGGACGGAGTTAAAGGATAAGAGTGTAAAGGGATAGTTAATGACCCCAGAATTAACGGGGAAAAAGCTTACAAAGGGATCGTAGAGTCTGGCCAAGTGTAATGGGGGATTCGATGTGAAAGATGAGATGCGAAAGGAATTAAAAGCATTGTAAATGAATGCGCGAAGCATAAGAAGTAAAAAATTAGATGAGCTTGATGCTCAGTTAGAGGTTGGTAGATATGGCATTGTGGAGATTACTGAGACGTGGCTGCAGCAGGAGCGGGTTGGGGGAACTTAATATTCAGGGTTAATCATCCTATAGAAAGGACAGGCAGGTGGACAGAGGAAGGGGTAGCTCTGCTGGTGAGGGGTGGAGTTCAGTACCTTGCGAGGGAAGACATAGGGACTGACGAGGTAGAGTCACTGTGGATTGAGTTGAGGAATTGTAAAGGCAAGAAGACACTAAATGGTGTTACAGACCCCCCAAATAGTAGCCCGGATGTAGGATGTAAGTTGCATGTAACTGGCATGTAACAAAGGTTTAATGCCACTGTGGTGATGGGGGATTTCAATTTGCAGGTTGGACTGGGCAAATCAGGTTGGATCAGGACCCCAAGAAAGATAGTTTGCGGAGTGCCTCCAAGATGGATTCTTAGATCAGCTTGTAATGGAGCCGACCAGAGAAAAGGCAAATCTGGATTTAGTGTTTTCCAATGAACTAGATAAGAGAACTCGAGGAAAAGTAACGGCTTGGAGGTAGCAATCATAATATGATTAGTTTTAATCTGCAATTTGAGAAGGAGAAGGTTACATCGGAAGTGTCAGAGATGTAGTTGAACAAAGGGGACTATTAAGTCATGAGAGAGGAGCTGGCCAAGGTACTGGAAAGGGACCCTAGAAGGAATGACGGCGGAACAGCAATGGCAGGAATCTCTGGGCATAATCCGGAAAACATAGCATCATTTCATTCCAAAAATGAAGAAAGATTCCAAGGGAAGTAGGAGGCAACTGTGGCTGTCAAGAGATGTTAGGGATAGAATAAAACTAAAAGCAAAGATGTATAATACAGCAAAGAGTAGCCAGAATCCAGAGGATTGGGAAACCTTCATATGAAGGTCATCGGACAGAAACAAAATGGGCAATATGGGCTGAAAAGATGAAGTACAAAGGGAAGCTGGCCAGGAATATAAAGAAGGACAGTAAAAGCTTCTTTAGATAGGTTAAGGGGAAAAAAGTAGTAAAGTCACATGTGGGTCCCTTGAAAGGCAGACACGGGTGAAATTATTAAGGGCATGGCAGAAGAGAATGAACAGGTACTTCGGATCTGTCTACACTAAGGAAGACACAAACAATCTCCCAGATGTACTGGAGGACAGAGGATCTAAGGGGGTAGAGGAATTGAAATCCCCTGGGCCGGATGGTCTGCATCCCAGGGTCCTCAGCGGGTGGGTGGCTCTAGAAATAGTGGACGCATTGGTGATCTTTTTCCAATATTCAATAGATTCAGAATCAGTTCCTGTGGATTGGAGGATAGCTAATGTTATCCCACTTTCCAAGAAAGGAGCGACAGAGAAAATGTGGAATTACAGACCAGTTAGCCTGACTGGTGGGTAAGATGCTGGAGTCAATTCTCAATGAGGTAATAATGGGGCATTTGGATAGCAGTAAAAGGATGAGTCCAAGTCAACATGGAATAATGAAAGGGAAACTTTGCTTGAGTAATCTTCTGGACATTTTTGAGGATGTAACAAGTGAAATGGATGAAGGGGGTGCCAGTGGATGTAGTTTTATCTAGATTTTCTGAAAACCTTTGATAAGGTCCCACACGAGGTATGTAACTAAAATTAAACGACATGTATTGGGGGGTAGTGTGTTGACATTGATAGAAAATTGTTTGGCAGACAGGAAGCAAAGCGTAGGAGTGAACGGATCTTTTTCAGAATGGTAGGCAGTGGCGAATGCCGCAAGGCCCGGTGTTGTGGCCGCATCTGTTCCCCATATATATAATGATTTGGAACAGGGAATTAGAGCAACACTAGCAAGTTTGCGGATGACACAAAGCTGGGTGGCAGTGTGAACTGTGAAGAGGATGTTAGGAGGTTGCAGGGTGACCTGGACAGGGTGAGTGGGTAGACAGATGCGTGGCAGATGCAGTATAATATAAATAATGTGAGGGTGTGCAATTTAGCGGCAAAAACAGCAGCAGATTTTTTCTCAATAGGGTTAGGTTAGGTAAGGGGGAGGTGCTGTGAGACCTGGGCGTCCTTGTACACCAGACACTGAAACTTGGCGTGCCAGGTACAGCAGGCATTGTACGAAGCTAATGGAATGTTGGCCTTCACAACAGGAGGATTTCCCTATAAGTGTAAAGAGCTTGGTGTATAGGGCTCTGGTGAGCCAATATCCGGAGTATTGTGTACAGTTTTGGTCTCCAAATTTGAGAGATGGACTTCTTTGTGATTGAAGTAGTGTAGCGTAGGTTCACGAGATTGATCTCTGGGATGGCGGAACTGTCATATGAGGAAATATTGGAAAGACTAGGATTGTCTTCACAGGCATTTAGAAGGATGAGGGGGGGATCTTATAGAAACAAAATAAAAGGGCTGGAAAAGCTAGATGCAGGAAAATGTTCCCAATGTTGGGCGAGTCCAGAACCAGGGGCCACAGTCTTGGAATTAAGGGGAGGCAATACTTAAGACTGAGGTGATAAAAAACGTTTCACCCAGAGAGTTGTGAATTTGTAGAATTCTCTGCCACAGAGGGCAGTGGAGGCCAAATCATTGGATGCATTTAGGAGAGTTGGGATAGAGCCCTAGGGGCAAGTGGAATCAAGGGTATGGGCAGAGGGCAGGCACGGGTTCTTACAGGTTGGAAAGGCTAGATGCAGGAAGATTGTTCCCGATGTTGGGGAAAATCCAGGACAAGGGGTCACAGTTTTAAGGATAAGGGGGAAGTCTTTTAGGACCGAAATGAGAAAATCGTTTTTCACACAGAGAGTGGTGAATCTGTGGAATTCTCTGCAACAGAAGGTAGTTGAGGCAAGTTAGTTGGCCATATTTAAGAGGGAGTTGGATGTGGCCCTTGTGGCTGAAGGGATCAGGGGGTATGGAGAGAAGGCAGGTACAGGATACTGAGTTAGATGATCAGCCATGATCATATTGAATGGTGGTGCAGGCTCGAAGGGCCGAATGGCCTGCTCCTGCACCTAATTTCTATGTTTCTATGTTTCTATGGTGCAGTGTGACTTGGATAGGTTGGATGAGTGGGCGGATGCATGGCAGGTGCAGTTTAATATGCATAAATGTGAGGTTATCCACTTTGGTGGTCAAAACAGGAAGGCAGATTATTATCTGAATGGTGTCATGTTAGGAAAAGAGGAAGTACAACGAGAGCTGTGAGTTCTAGTACATCAGTCATTGAAGGTAAGCATGCCGGTACATCAGGCAGTGAAGAAAGTTAATGTTTAAGTAGGAACTGCAGATGCTGGAAAATCGAAGGTGGACAAAAATGCTGGAGAAACACAGCGGGTGAGGCAGCATCTATGGAGTGAAGAGCATAGGCAACTTTTCGGATTGAAACCCTTCTTCAAGGCAAGGCAAGGCAAATTTATTTATATAGCACCATTCATACAAGCAGAAATTCATAGTGCTTTACAAAAGAAACAGGAGCTGTTTCCTCCCCCTCCTCCTCTTCCAACGGCTCCTGTGAGGCCCACAGGAGCCGTTGGAAGAGGAGGAGGGGGAGGAGCGACACCCGACCGGTAAGGTTTAAAATCAAGCGCGGGGCTTGTTTTTTCAGAGGCCCACAGGAGCCGTTGGAAGAGGAGGAGGGGGAGGAGCGACACCCGACCGGTAAGGTTCAAAATCAAGCGCGGGGCTTGTTTTTACCTAAATCCATAACATTCCATTTGGATTTTTTTGAGGAAGCCGCTGATTGGTGGGAAGTGGACTAGGGTAAGCAGCTGATTGGCAGTCAGATTCCAGCAGTTTGTTGTGTACTTTGTATTGTGTTGATATTGTATCCTGTATAAGGGGCAGTATGAAGGCCAGGGCAGTGTACTGTTGTGGATGTCAGATGTGGGAGGTCAGGGAATCTGATAGCCCTCCAGACGTCCACATCTGCGCCAGGTGTGTTGAGATGGGGCTCCTAAAGGACTGTGTTTAGGAACCTGGAGCAGCAGCTCGATGACCTCCGTCTGGTCAGGGGAGAGTGAGGAGGTCATAGAGAGGAGCTACAGGGAGGTAGTCACTCCCAGACCACAGGAGGCAGACAAGTGGGTCACAGTTAGGAAGGGCAAGGGGCAGAGGCAGGGGCTAGAGAGTACCCCTGTGACCGTACACCTGGAAAATAGGTACTCGGGTTTTTGAGTACGATTGGAGGGGACAGCCTAGCTGGGGGCAGCAACAGGGGCCGGGCCTCCGGCACAGAGACCGGCCCTGATGCTCAGAAGGGTAGCAAAAAGAGGAGGGCAATTGTAATAGGGGAGTCTATAGCTAGGGGGTCAGATAGGCGATTCTGTGGACGCAGTCGGGAGATCCGGATGGTAGTTTGCCTCCATGGTGCAGGGTCTCGCATGTGTCAGAAACGTGTCCAAAAGATTCTGATAAGGGAGGGAGAGGAGCCTGATGTTGTGGTACACATAGGTACCAATGACATAGGCAGAAAAAGAGACGAGGTCCTGAAGGGAGAATTTAGGGAGTTGGGGGGAAAGTTAAGGAGAAGGACCAAAAGGGTAACGATTTCAGGATTACTGCCTGTGCCGCGTGACAGTGAGAGTAGGAATGAAATGAGGTGGAGGATAAATGCATGGCTGAGGGACTGGTGCAGTGGGCAGGGATTCAAGTTTCTTGATCACTGGGACCTCTTTTGGGGAAGGCATGATCTGTACACAAAGGACGGGTTGCACTTGAACCCGAGTGGGACCAATATCCTGGCAGGGAGATTTGCAAAGGCTACTGGGGAGACTTTAAACTAGAAAGGCTGGGGGAGGGACTCGGGTAGAGGGGGCTAGGGGTCAGGGTGTGGGGCAAGAGGCAGAGAAGGGAAGCACTGGGACCCAAAATGTAGGCGAGAAAGATGAAAAAGATAATAGACAGAGAATAAGGGATGGTGGGTTTCTAAAATGTGTATATGTTAATGCTAGGAGCATTGTAAGTAAAGTGGATGAACTTAGAGCCTGGATTGACACCTGGAAATAAGATGTTGTGGCAATCAGTGAAACATGGTTGCAGGAGGGCTGTGATTGGAAACTAAATATTCCAGGATTTCGTAGCTTCAGGTGTGATAGAATTGGAGGGACCAGAGGGGGAGGTGTTGCATTGCTTGTCAGAGAAGGTATTACAGCAGTGCTTGGCAGGATAGATTAGAGGGCTCGTCTAGGGAGGCTATTTGGGTGGAACTGAGAAGTGGGAACGGTGTAGCAACACTTTTAGGGGTGTATTATAGACCGCCAAATGGGGAGCGAGAATTGGAAGAGCAAATATGTAAGGAGATAGCAGATATTAGTAGTAAGCACAAGGTAGTGATTGTGGGAGATTTCAATTTTCCAAAAATTAGACTGGGAAACACATTCTGTAAAGGGGCTGGATGGTTTGGAGTTTGTAAAATGTGTACAGGATAGTTTTTTGCAGCAGTACATAGAGGTATCGACCAGAGAAGGGGCAGTGCTGGACCTCCTGTTAGGAAATGAGACAGGTCAGGTGACGGAGGTATGCGTTGGTGAGCACTTCGGGACCAGTGATCACAATACCATTAGTTTCAATATAATTATGGAGAGAGTCAGAACTGGACCTAGGGTGGAGATTTTTGATTGGAGAAAGGCTAACTTTGAGGGAATGCGTAAGGATTTTAAAGGAGTGAATTGGGACACTCTGTTTCATGGGAAGGATGTAGAAGAGAAATGGAGGACATTTAAAGGGGAAATTGTAAGAGTACAGAATCTTTATGTCCCTGTTAGATTGAAAGTAAATAGTAAAAATTGGAAAGAGCCATGGTTTTCAAGGGAAATTGGACACTTGTTTCGAAAAAAGAGAGATATCTACAATAATTATAGGAGGCATGGAGTAAATGAGGTGCTAGAGGAGTATAAAAGGATGTAAAAAGAATCTTAAGAAAGAAATTAGGAAGGCTAAAAGAAGATATGAGGTTGCTTTGGCATGAAAGGTGAAAGTAAACCCAAAGGGTTTCTACAGCTATATTAATAGCAAAAGGATAACGAGGGATAAAATTGGACCATTAGAGAACCAGAATGGACAGCTATCTGCAGAGCCAAAAGAGATGGGGGAGATATTGAACAATTTCTTTTCTTCGGTATTCACCAAGGAGAAGAATATTGAACTGTGAGTTAAGGGGAAAAAGTAGAGTAGCTATGGAAACTATGAGATTCAAAGAGGAGGAAGTACTGACACTTTTGAAAAATATAAAAGTGGATAAGTCTTCAGGTCCTGACTGGATATTCCCTAGGACATTGAGGGAAGTTAGTGTAGAAATAGCAGGAGCTATGACAAATATTTCAAATGTCATTAGAAACGGGAATAGTGCCGGAGGATTTGCGTACTGCGCATGTTGTTCCATTGTTTAAAAAGGGTTCAAAGAATAAACCTAGCAATTATAGACCAATTAGTTTGACGTCAGTGGTGAGCAAATTAATGGAAAGGATACTTAGAGATAATATATATATATAAGCATCTGGATAAACAGGGTCTGATCAGGAACAGTCAACATGGATTTGTGCCTGAAGGTCAGGTTTGACAAACCTTTCTTGAATTTTTTGAAGCGGTAACTAGGGAAATTGATGAGGGTAAAGCAGTGGATGTTGTCTATATGGATTTCAGTAAGGCCTTTGACAAGGTTCCCCATGGAAGGTTGGTTAAGAAGGTTCAATCTTTGGGTGTTAATGGCGGAGTAGCAAGATGGATTCAACAGTGGCTGAATGGGAGATGTCAGAGAGTAATGGTGGATGGCTGTTTGTCAGGTTGGAAGCCGCTGACCAGTGGGGTGCCTCAGGGATCTGTGTTGGGTCCACTGTTGTTTGTCATGTACCTCAATGATCTGGATGATGGAGCGGAAAATTGGATAAGTAAGTATGCAGATGATACTAAGATAGGTGGTGTTGTGGATAATGAAGTAGATTTTCAAAGTCTACAGAGAGATTTGGGCCATTTGGAAAAGTGGGCTGAAAGATGGCAGATGGAGTTTAATGCTGTTAAGTGTGAAGTGCTACATCTTGGCAGGACAAATCAAAATAGGACGTACATGGTAAAAGGTAGGGAATTGAGGAATGCTGAGGAACAGAGGGATCTAGAAATAACTGTGCATAGTTCCCTGAAGGTGGAATCGCATGTAGATAGGGTGGTAAAGAAAGCCTTTGGTGTGCTGGCCTTTATAAATCAGAGCATTGAATATAGGAGTAGGGAAGTAATGTTAAAATTGTACAATGCATTGGTAAGACCAATTCTGAAGTATGGTGTACAATTTTGGTCGCCTAGTTATAGGAAGGATGTCAACAAAATAGAGAGAGTACAGAGGAGATTTACTAGAATGTTGCCAGGGTTCCAGCAACTCTGTTACAGAGAAAGGTTGAACAAGTTAGGTCTTTATTCTTTGGAGCGCAGAAGGTTAAGGGGGGACTTGATTGAGGTCTTTAAAATGATGAAAGGGATAGACAGAGTTGACGTGGATACGTTTTTCCCATTGAGGGTAGGGAAGATTCAAACAAGAGGGCATGACATGAGAATTAAGGGACAGAGGTTTCGGGGTAACGTGAGGGGGAACTTCTTTACTCAGAGGGTGGTGGCTGTGTGGAATGAGCTTCCGGCAGAAGTGGTGGAGGCAGGATCGATTTTAACATTTAAGAGTAAAGTGGATAGGTATATGGACGTGAAGGGAATGGAGGGTATGGTCTGAGTGCAGGTAGATGGGACTAGGGGAAAACAAATGGTCGGCACAGACTGGAAGGGCCGAGAGGGCCTGTTTCCGTGCTGTCATTGTTATATGGTTATAGGAGAGGTGGATGCATTTCTCTCAATTACATGAGAAAAGATGTTCTTTTATGTTCCTCATTTTTGTCTGATAGGGCAGTGTCTGATGAAAATGTAGCAGGATGCTGCCAGGGGCGCTTTGGTGACCCAAACCGGACCTTCATGGTTTCATTAATGTTGAGTGATGTTGAACCACTTATGATGACTCATAGTTACAGTAATTTATTGTTGTACAAAGGCATCCATGACATGAAAATATTAATTTGGCTATCTGCAGGTTGACCAGACCATTACAACAGTTTGATGGTCAAAGAAGTCTATTAATGTTTTAACTAATATAACAACATAACAATAAAATAATTATGTACAAAAGGAATGTTATACTGCAATTTGGTGAAATAATTCTTAAAAAACAATATTTTCTAATAAGAAATTGGAAGTCTGTGTAGACAGTAAAAAGTTATTTATCATATTAGATATATGTGAGTTCCTTGTGGATTGCATTATTTCTGAGTATCTAATTGATAGAGCCAATAATAGGGCTCAGAGTGTTTATCATCCTATTTACGACAAATTACTAACCAAGAAGTTATCAGAGATATATATATATATAAATAAAAATAATCTGTCCAAAGTTGCAATACATAAGTTGGGAGATCGATATAGTCCTGAATTGGACTCCAATTCTATCAATGATTCAAAAAATTAACATTGCAAGTAATAATGCTCATGACTTTAATATCAACATAAAGAGTGCAAATATTATGTTATATAATTGCATGTGGATACAGATTACATTATCATATATGTTTATGAATTTACCATACAAAGCAGACCAAGAAGAGCTGAAACCAAGGTAAACCTATAAGCATATCCTGTCGGCCATAAATTGTGTGTGGGTCAACATTGATGAAATATGTTGAAGTAGGTAAGAGTCTCTGTGTTGGTGAGACAGCACTACTTATTACACACAAAAAACCACATTAGGTATCAGTAAAACTGATGGTTCTAGAGAAATATATTCTAGATTGTTAAAGCATGGTTAACTCTCAGTGGAACTAGACATTGAGATGCGGAAAATCACTCTATTAAGGACAAAGATACATTCACAGGAATGGCACAGGATGAGCAGCTCGAGCAAAGATTCAAGGCCGCAGGAGGGTGTAAAATAAATATTGAAGTAAAAAGGAACGAGTCATGGTGTCAGGATTGGACACGGAGTGTTGGGTTCTCTATAATTGTTGCTTTGTTCATACTATCAAATTATATTATCAATTGATATTTTGGTGATAAATTTGCCTTTCAATGGAAAGGGCATTGAAAGGCAATGCCTTTCGGTCGGGACTTCGTCCCTCTCAGCCGGTCCAGCCAGCCTACTGTGCCACCTGTCTCTTTGGAGGAGCCCATTCAGGTGGGACGAGCCAAACTCAGCCTGGAGGAACGGCAGTGCCGCCTAAGGGAGAGGAGGTGTTTGTACTGTGGTGAACTGGGACATTTGTTGAACAGCTGTTCAGTAAAAGACAAAGCTCACCAATGAAAGAGAGGACATTGGTTAGCTGTACCATTCCTATGAGCCGTTCCTCTTGTCAACTCACTACTGTACAATTGTTGGTGCATTCCCAGTGGCACTCCCTGCAGGCTTTGGTTGATTCTGGGGCAGATGAGAACTTCATGGACATTCGCTTGGCTGATGAATTGAAGCCGGAACGTGAAAAGCTTCAAGATCCTCAGGAGGCTAGTGCACTGGATGGGCGCCTAATGTACAGGGTGATTCACGGAACTCAACCTGTTCAACTCATCGTGGCAGGTAATCACTTGGAGACCATCAGTTTTCATCTCCTCGACTGTCCTCTTCATCCTCTGGTTTTGGGGCTCCTTGGCTTTCTTACCATAATCCTCACATGAACTGGGGTACTGGGGACGTAATTTCTTGGGGAAATAACTGTAATCTCATCTATCTACATGATTCTTCTCCTGAGTCTATGAAGGGTCCATCAAGGAGCAGTTTGCTGGGATCTTCCAGGACCACCCTCCGGCAGCCTCCCCGTTCAAAGGAGGCGGATTTTCCAGATCTCACCAAGGTTCCCTCATGTTATCTAGACATAAAGGAGGTATTCAACAAGGCCAAGGTCACCTCTCTTCTGCCGCATAGACCATACGACTGCTGCATTGACCTTCTGCCAGGAACAGCGCCTCCTAAGGGTTCCTTTATTCCTTGTCTTCACCTGAGCGGCTCGCCATTGGAAAAGTACATTGACGACGCCCTTGCTGCTGGGATGATCAGACCTTCCTCTTCACCTGCAGGAGCTGGATTCTTCTTTGTGGATAAGAAGGATGGAACACTTCGGCCCTGCATAGACTACAGAGGAGTCAATGACATTACTGTTAAAAACAGATACCATCTTCCTCTTATCTCCTCTGCATTTGAACTGTTAAAAGATGCTAAAATATTCACTGTTAGATCTTAGAAATGCTTATCATCTGGTAAGGATAAGGGGGGGGGGGGGGATGAATGGAAGACTGCATTTAACACACCCAGTGGTCATTATGAATATTGGGTCATGCCGTTTGGTCTTACTAATGCTCCAGCAGTTTTTCAAGGCATGGTGACCGATGTATTACAGGACATACTGAACAAATTTGTGTTTGTGTACCTTGATGACATTTTGATTTTTTCTCCAGATGAAACTCCCCATGTGCAGCATGTACGCCAGGTGCTGGAATGTTTGCTCTCGAATGATCTGTTTGTGAAAGCTGAGAAATGTGAATTTCATGTTAACACTGTTCAAATCCTTGGTTATGTTGTGTCACCTGATGGTGTACAGATGGACCCGGGCAAGGTCAGTGCTGTGGCCACCTGGCCTACACCCTCCAGTCGTAAGCAACTTCATGGGTTCCTTGGGTTTGCTATTTTTTTTTATAGGAAGTTTGTCCGGAACTTTAATGTCACTGCTGCACCACTCCATGCTCTCACCTCACCCCACGTGCCTTTCTCTTGGTCCCCTCAAGCAGAAACTGCATTTATGAGACTCCAGAGGAGCTTCTCCTCAGCCCCCATCCTGGTTCACCCTGACCTGTCACTCCAGTTCGTGGTTGAGGTGGATGCCTCGGGTGTGGGCATCGGGCTGTACTCTACCAGAAATCCTCCACAGATGGTCGACTACATCCCTGCACTTTCCTCTCAAGAAAGTTTTCTCCTGCTGAGAGAATTTACAATGTGAGTAACCGTGAACTGTTAGCGGTTAAAGCAGGTTTGGAGGAATGGAGACATTGGTTGGAGGGTACCAAGCAGCCGTTTCTAGTTTGGACCGACCACAAAAACCTGGAATACATCAAGTCAGCCAAACGCCTCAACTCGCCCCAAGCAAGGTGGGCTCTCTTCTTTAATCAATTTGATTTTGTACTGTCTTACCGCCCTGGTGCCAAGAATGACAAACTGATGCTTTCTCCAGAGAGTTTGATCCTGACCCGTCCCCTAAGGTTTCAACTCTCATTCTGCGTGCTTCCTATTTTGTTGGGGCGGTTACTTGGGAGATTGAGAGGAGAGTTTCCGAGGCAACTGCTGGTGTTCAGTCTCCGCTAGGGTGTCCTTCTAATCATCTGTTTGTTTGCGAGTCTCTTCGTTCTCAGGTGATTCACTGGGCTCATACGTCTCGGATCTCCTGTCATCCCGGTGTCCGCCGAACCCTGTTTGTGGCCAAACAGCGGTTTTGGTGGCCTTCCATGGAGAGGGGGATTAAGGAGTACATCGCTGCCTGCAGTATTTGTGCTCAGAACAAGACCTCGCGTCGGCCCACCTTTGGCCTCCTGAATCCGATGCCTGTCCCCTCACGCCCCTGGTCAGAGATCTCCTATAAAGTTTGTCACAGGCCTGCCCGCTTCTGAAGGTAACACCACAGTCATGACTGTGGTTGACAGATTTTCTAAGATGGTCCATTTCATTCCGTTGCACAAGCTTCCCTCCGCCAGGAAAACGGCAGAGGTCATGTTGTCTCATGTTTTTCGAATTCATGGATTTCCCAGGAGCATTGTGTCTGACCGGGGGCCTCAGTTCGTGTCAAGGTTTTGGAAGGAGTTTTGTTCTCTGTTGGATGCCACGGTCAGCCTTACATCTGGTTATCACCCGGAATCCAATGGACAGACTGAACGCCTTAACCAGGAATTGGAGACAGGACTGCGGTGCTTGGTGGCACAGAATCCTTCAACTTGGAGCAAACACCTTATTTGGGTGGAGTATGCACACAACACACTCCCTGGCTCATCCTCTGGTCTCTCTCCATTCCAGTGTGCCTATGGTTAACAACCGCCATTGTTCCCTGCTGTGGAGAAGGAGTCCAGTGTGCCCTCCACTCAGCTCTCATCCGTCGCTGTCGCAAGGTTTGGAATGGGGTTCTTCAGATGCTGTTGCGTAGTTCTGCGTGTTACAAGAGGATGGCTGATCGTGGAAGAACGCCGGCTCCAGTATACTCGCCGGGCCAAAAGGTGTGGCTCTCCACTCGAGACTTACCTGTGAGGATGGAATCCCGGAAGCTGGCTCCTCGTTTTGTTGGTCCTTTCCCGATATCTAAGAACATCAATCCTGTGGCGGTTTGTCTCAGACTCCCCCGTGCCATGAGGGTCCACCGCACTTTCCATGTCTCCCGACTGAAGCCAGTTAAGCAGAGTTCTCTGGTCCTTGCCTCCACACCCCCTCCGCCCCCCCCCGGGTTCCTTGATGGGAGTCCAGTGTTTACGGTCAGCTGGTTGCTGGGGATGCACCGGCGTGGTTGTGGTTGTCAGTATCTTGTGGATTGGGAGGGTTATGGACCTGAGGAGGGGTCTTGGGTGCCGGCTCGCAACATATGCGACCCGGAACTTATCAGGGAATATCGGCGCCAACATCCTGACGATCCTGGGCCGCCAGGAGCTGGCCGTGGAGGGGAGGGGGTGGGGTGGGGGGGGGGGGGGGGGGGGGGTTGTACTGTCAAGTCTCGCGTTTGATCTAGTTTCTGTTTCTTATTGGTTTTTAGTATTTGAGTTTGCATTCTTGTTTTATTTTGGTGTCTCACATCTCCTCTTGTTTCGGGTCCCATTTCCTGTCAGGTCGTTTACCCTCATGTGATTGTTGGCCCCACCCTGATGTGTTTCACCTGTGTCTCGTTATCCCCTGTTAAGTATGTATTTAAGCCCTTTGTGCTTTAGTTCTCATTGCCAGTTTGTTGTGTATGCTACTTAGTATCACCTCGTTCCAGCTCTAGAAATATTGTGACTTTGTGAACTCGACCATTGCCTGTTTATCGACCACTGTTTTTGCCTGCTCCTAGATTATACTGTTGCCTCTGTGCTTGCTTACCTGTGTACCGACTTGGACCGATTAAACTCTGAATACGGATCTGCCCTGTGTCTGAGCCTGCATTTATGTCCTCCTCCTCGTTCAGTCCTGACAGAAACAAAATAATCCCGATCTTTCAAGTAGGAATTGAACCAGTCCAGCACAGAGAGTCCTACCCACTTCTCCAGTCTATCAAGAAGTATGTTATGCTCCACCGTATCAAAAGCAGCTCTGAGATCTAGAAGTACCAAAACTGAAGCTTTTGATGCATCACTGTTTAGATGCATGTCGTTTAGGACCTTAGTAAGTGCAGGCTCAGTGCTGTGATATGGCCGAAATCCCGACTGGAAAACATTAAAAATATTGTTTTGGATCATGAAGCAGTAAATTTGTTGGTAAACTACCCTTTCAATGATCTTTGCCAGAATGCTAAATTAGATATGGGCCTTTAGCTGCTCATAGCTGAGGCATCCAGATTAGGCTTCAATAGGGGCTTGATCACTGCAGTTTTTAAGGCTTTGGGAAAATGCCCCAATTGAAGGGAATATTGCCCCAATATTCAGCACCTCTTCAGACTAAGGTATTGGCATGTTGGCCTTCCTAAAAAGACGAGTTGAGTGTAAGAGCAAAGAGATGGTTCTCTAGTTGTTCAGGGCCATATTGAGACAACACCTGGGGAATTGTTCACAGTATTGGTCTCCATATCTGAGGAAGCACATTTTTGCTATTGAGGGAGTGCAGCGTAGGTTCACGAGGTTAATTCCCGGGATCGCTGGAATTATATTTTCATACTAGACTGAGGGGGAGCCGTTGGGCCCCATGTTCAGACATGAGGGATAGTCCACGGCGCAATATACCACCTCTCCACCAATTCCAATATTGGTGGCAAGTGGGGTGGGGGGGCTTTCTGGAGCGCTAGTATGGGTATTGTTGGCTGAAGGGACTGGTTTCGAGAGGGCTAGCATGGACATTGTGGGCCAAATGCATTTTTGAGGTGACAGGTCAGTCAGTGCTGGCAAATCACTTACGGCTGGTGGGCGGGCAGCTGACTCATGGCTATGGCATGAAATTGCATTTCAAGCAGGGTGCAAGGCCACCAAATTCAAGTGCAGTTACATACAATTTCATGCATGGTGCAAGGCCACCATATTCAAATGCAGTTTCATACCATTTCAAGCAGGGTAAAACCACCATAAAACCACGTAACACACAACATAAACACCACACTCACAGTTCAGTAGATATTTAGTGTGTTCAGTTGATTCACAGCTCAGACAGATTCGTGACCTCTCCCTCCCCATCTTGCAAAGACTGAGCCACACCCACACTTCCGGGTTTTATAATCCTCCCCCGTCCCACCGGAAGGTGTGTGGCCTTCATGGCATGATTGACAGGAGAGACATTCTCTACATTTTTTTCAACACTGGTTGTTTATCACTTTTGTTTTTCATTGATGGGAATAATCCTCTGCACCTGATGAGCGGAGGGGGACTGAGTAAGATGAGTAAGTTGTAGCGTTTTATCTCAAATCAATATACAGTGCAAACAGGAAGCTGTCCAGTTACCACCACCAACAATCATTTGCAGTGCAGCACTTCAAAGCAGTCTCCACCACCAAAAACTATTTGAAGTACAGCATTTGAAAGCAGTTACCACCATCAACAACCATTTGCAGTGCAGCATTTCAAAACAGTTACCACCACCAACAACCATTTGCAGTGCAGCATTTCAAAACAGTTGCCACCATCAACAACCATTTGCAGTGCAGCATTTCGAAACAGTTACCACCACCAACAACCATTTGCAGTGTAGCATTAAAGAAGTTACCACCACCAAAAAACCTTGGAGTGCAAGCATTTCAAAGCAGTAACCACACACACCATCAACCGTTTGCAGTGCAACATTTTCATAGGAGGGGGGTGGGGGGGGGGGGGGGGGGGGGGGGGGAGGTCCACCACCAGCACCCATTTGCAGTGCAGCATTTCAAAGCAGTTACCATATTTTTCATTTATCATACCAACATTAATGGCACTTCTAACAGATTGAATAAACATGTGTTCAGTGTTATTTCACCACTCAGAGAGACGTGACCCCCAACCATCGTCTCCATCTTGCAGAGACTGAGTGAGGACAAAACACTTACCGGGTTTTATAGTTCTACACCCCCTCCCCACTCCCACCAGCAGCAGGCAGACAGAGAGAACCGTCTACATGATTAAACATTAATCACTCTTTTACTTTAGCATGGGAAAAACACCACTGTCCTGCACAGCGAGAGACGGGACTCTGATAAGATGGCCAAAATCACAGCAGTGAAGTGGCCACGTTTTTTTTCAAAAAATCCATGAAACAGAAACACAGAGAAAAGTAGATCAAATCCTACTATTGGTATATAGATAAGTGAAATAAATCGAGCGACTGGCTTGTGATACACCAATTTAGAAATGAGAGGAGATTTTAATATGAAACATAAGATTATTAATGGATTCGTCAAAACAAAAAGCAGGAAACATTTTTCACTCGAAGTTAGGGGAATCCAGAACCAAGGGCCACATTTGCAGAATAAGGGTATGACCATTTAGAACGGAGTTGGACCAGAAAAATACGTTTTCACCACAGAGTTTATGATTCTTTGGTAGAATTCTGTGCTCCAGAAGGCCATACATGGACGCTAAATTATCATAAGTTTCAAGAGAGCAGTTAGATAAGCTCTAAAGGTAGCGGACTCCGGGCGGATATGGGAGAAAGCAGGACCGTGTACTGATTGTGGATGATCAGCCATGATCACAATGGTATTGGTGTGCAGTACTCGAAGACGCGAAAGGCCTATCACTCTCACACATATGTATCTATTGTCTAATTATCTATTGGTGTGGTAGTTGAGGTCAATAAGATGAGACCGCCACTCACATTGAGTGGTGAACGCACAGAGTGGAGGGGTCTTTTGATCCGAGACGAACTGTTGAACTAATTCCTCACCTAGTAGACAACAAATGTCGCCGACAGTCCACTCTGTAACTAGGGAACCCAAGGCACGAGTGGGTCACCTGCATTTGTGATTGCCTTTAGAATGCGAAGCACATTGAAGGAAAACAGACACAACACGTAAGCGGAGAGGTGGTCTGAAGATGTATTGAAAAATATCACTTTGCTGACCAATAGCCGCACCACCATTCCACTCAAGCAGTATACGCCACAATTCACCAGTCTTTGGTGTATTCCCTCAATCAATTACCCTGAATAAATACACGAACCTGTCTCACAGAGTATTCAACACCTTGGCTGATTCAGCTGTTATGCGAATAATTTCAAAAACACGCTATTGTTTATTTAAATTTTGAAACTTCCAACTGGTCCCGGTGGAGACGGTAAATGGTTTAAAAAATCAACAGGATATGTCCTGACCCACATTTCATATCCGAGAGATACTATCGGTAGCTCACAGACACGTCGGTGGGAAGAAGAAAATGTGGGAAAAACGGAGAAGAATATAAGACAGTGTAGGAGAAATCTTGAACGCGAATAATGCTGCCGTGAGTCACCTGGTAAATGTTTATAATTTTGTAGGTTATCATGTTAACAACCATTCCACCAGGTGATACGTTGACACAAGAATAAGAATTGCACAGCCAAGCATGGGGGGAAAACAAAGTCGGACAACGGACTGGAAGGGCCGCGAGGGCCTGTTACCGTCTTGTAAATGTATAATTGGTTATAAGAAGCTACCCATATAATCCTCATCAAGTTAAAATATTTTGAATTAATAGCTGTTATTTTTCTTATATTCAGCAGCAACGAAATAATACGCCTCTCTTTATATAGATCATTGCCGCGTAACCCACTAGAAGTTGTTACTTAAACTACCAGGATCCTAAGTTCTGCTGCCCTATCCTTGTCAGGAACCCAACTTCGACCTCATCAGTTGCCGAGTTCCCAGAGCTCCTGGTTAAGCACGGCCGGTCACGGTTTAATATTCAGTGAACCCTTACCCATAGTCGAAGAACAGTGATCCAGGGTTAACTATGGAAAGGAACCATCTCCTTCTATGAGCTGTAGCTGCACACGATATCCTCCCCGCCCTTACTCCGACTCCTACCCTACCCCGCTCTACATTTCCCCTGAAGCAGGTTGTGTCAGGAGCACCCAGTCCGGAAGCCACTCAAGGAATTGTTAACCTTGCAGCCACGCGTCACATTACAAAATTAAATTTCGGTAGATAAGGAGTCAGCCTGTTTCAGCCACGCAGAGAACGTGTTCAGTAAATGACCCAAGTGTACCGTTCGTCTGTTTCTAGCAGTGAATTTTAATAGCGATGCGCTGATCCTGTCCCGAGGATAGTGCGGCCTCTTCAACCTGCCCACTCGCTACCGTTATGGCCATGGCAACGGCCGATCTACTGGTCCTTATCACCGCTGTCAATTTTTCTTTTTCGGCTTCCGATATAATAAATAAGGGGGGGGGGGGGGGGGGGGGGGGGGAAAAAAAAGATAAAAAAACAAAAAACAAAGTCATTACACCTAAACTTTCGTGCGTTTCGTGTCATTTCAGCACCCTCTACTGCAGTGTTTTTGGAGATGTACTGAAGACTGCAGCTACAGACTGTTCTGTCAGAATCGTTCACTGACAGCTTCACCTTTGAATATCGCTTTGGCTAGCCATTTGTTGACCAGAAGCATGAACTCAACAATAATTGCACCAGGGAAAACTGCGACTGCGGTTCTCGCAAAAGCTGGGGCGTTCTGTTTCTGTCTGAAAATCGGACGTTTCCCGCTACGATACGCACGAACCCTCGCAAATTATCAATAATGTCCCGTTGGTTGTAAAATGGTGGACAGTTATTACACTGAAACTGACCCTCGGTGGGTGGATAGTTGACTGGCTCGAGCTAACGGTTGTAAAACTCCCCCTTCAACTCACTTTCGCTCTAATCCTGCTGTTTCAAACGCTCTGACATCCTGGCACATTTAGTGGCCAGTCGGCGTGTCCGTAGGGGCTAAGAGACAGAGCAAGGGGGAAGATCAGGCAAGTGACCGGAGATGGAGCGCAGGAGAGGTCTGGTATTACTTTCAACCATCTCACACCGCTTCATTCTTCTATCGGATAGACGGCTAGTTGCAAACTTCATCTATTATCAGATCAAAGGAATTGGAACCGAACGGAATGAATCTGAATGGATCTTTTCAAGTCGGGGTTTGCTAAAGAAGAATACAGCTGCCTGCCACAACACCTTCAATAATGCGGTGACCCGACCAGTTCAGAGCAGGTGAGAGCGGGCTGAAATATGCGCTCACCTACAAGTGCTTCTGCTCGATAAAATAATCACGCGCACTGAGCGCATTCCACGAAGCTGACCCGAAGTTTCCTCCCTCAGATCGCAGCTCCTGACATTCACCCGACCGATCGCCCAGGTGTCAGTCTCGGGGCAGAATTACCCAACGCCAGACCCCGTTCCGGAGACCGCCAGACCGTCACAGCGAAGTCGACACATTTTACACCCAATCACCGCCGGTCTTTTTCGCTGTGGGGACGGCTCTGAAGGGTAAACGCCCCGCTAGGACTAATCGTCGTTTCTTTCATTCTACTTCTTCTTTCTCCTCCACGACACATAGGACTGGTCTGGGGATAAACTCCGCCACTAGAGGCCATTGTCCTGCACAACCCATCACGCTAGATTCGTCAAATCCTCCCCACCTGCATTGCTGACCAGTCTAGATTTATCCTCCGCCACTGGGACGTGCGAAACCCCCTTCTCCCACCGCATGGGATCCAGTCAAGGTTAAATACCGCCTGACTCTATTGTCAATATCATCTTCTCCCTCGCCGTGACCACACTGCTTCTTCACGGTCCCGTCCTGGCATGACAATGGCAGAGAATGTTTGTTCTTCCTGCACCATATTGTGAAATAGTCCGTCTGGAATGTCCCTCCACAGGGACCACTCCCCATCTCACTTGTCATAAGGGACATGCATAACGGAAACAGGCCCTTCGACCCACTCTCCAAACCAACTTGCCCATCTCTACACAGTCCCACCCGCCGAAACGTTTTTGGTTGAGCTTGACCCGTATCCCGCTCTACTACACATGGGCTATACACATGGTCTAAGCTGTTTTCATTTATAACTCTGTCTTAAACTACCTCATCTGAGTAGCTCTCCTACTACTTCCGGAAACCCTTTGATGTGCAAGGCAACTCATGGCATCTCAGGCAAATGTTTCTCGTAAATCTTCTACTGACATCCTTCCTACATTACCACACATCTTATGGTCAGTCACAATGGTGCCCTGAAACGAACACAATCACAAAATCAGACCGCTGATATAACTAGAGTCATGACCGCTCCAAATTTGATACCTAAATAACTCTGAGTGATGAAGGGTGACGTTTAAAAGTTTTTGACCATCTATCTAACTTTGAATTCACTATTTGCGGTCCTAAATCCCTCTGTCTCTAGTGCCCAACATCCCTATCTACCCTGACGCCCTTTCAGGGAACTAGTAGCCAGCAAATGAGAAAGATCATCTCCTCTACAACCACTTCACAGTCCATCATGTGCCAAAACCACATTCAGAAACTACTAACCACACTCACTAGTTTCCGTCAGCTGTTACACACACCCCCACGAGCCCAAAATAATTGACAATCCCCCACGAGCAGCACATGTCACGCCCGATTTACCTTCCGCCAGACTTCGTGTCCCATCTCCCTTCTTGCGGTGGAACCACCTCTCATGCTTTTATCACCCCAAATTGGGATCAGAAATCTAAGGTCGATTTCACGCCCACACTCCGACTACACGACCCATCAGCACTCCTGTTGTATCCTGTATTAATTTCCTGAGTATACAGAGTGGCAGCAACATGTCACAATTTTTACCCACCTCCGACCTATCTCCACCCTCCGTGTGATGATGGGTGCTGTACAATAAATAACGGCGGAGGAATATACTCAGTCAGGGTGATCAACGTTGGTATAAAGTAGATTGAGCCGAGTTCCGCTACCGTTTCTCACCGAGGCAAAAAACACATTTCATAATCATTGTAAAGACCCCCACAACACATGGATAAGAGGGAGTGTGAGAGAGGCACGAGCATGAGGGAGAGTGATAGTGGTATTGTGTGGACAGACAGAGATGAGGAGGGAGAGATGGAGTAGTGTGTATGAAGA